>JAUIRJ010000350.1:0-19338 GCA_030555515.1 Acutogordius australiensis | reverse complement strand
TATTTTTACATATCTACTATACAATTTTCAAACTCGATTTTTCTTTGCTACGCTAGATCTCGGAGATGGTTTGTAGTTAAGCGACGTGTGAGGTGTGGTTTTGTAGGGTAGGTTGAGAAGGTGTGCGGAAAGATAGTTTGGAAGCGATCGAGACTTCCGGTGGGTGTGAAAACCCTGACTTTAAAAGGTTTTTTCGAGCAGTGCGATAAAAAAAAAATCGTTTGTCGAAAAGGTGCCTAGGAATGTCGAGTTTGTATTTTTATCCACTAGGAAGTTTTATTTTTTGTTTAAACGACGAAATTCTCTCAGGGCTTTAAATGGTAAGGTTTTATTTTGAAATTTTTTTAGGTTAATTATTATAATATTGCCCACGTTTTTGGAAAGTTTCGAGATTTTATTAGCTTCTGTTACCGAGATATTTAAGGTTAAACAGGGGATTAAAATTTGAACTTTACACTCGGGATCGGTTTGACAAAAATTCTGACTACAGATTTTTCTTAAATTTTTATCGAATCATAATAGTATAGTCCTTTACCTTTTCTCAAAATTTCAGACTCTTTTAGCCCATAGGAGCCGAATTAGCGGCCCGGTACCGAAAGGTACATAAATGTACCTTTTGAGATTTCGGTCTTAAAGAGTAGTTAAAAATTATTTTTTAAACGTCCTTATCCATAATATATGTAAGCAAGTTAGGTCCTTAAAATTTATGCAAATTGAAGCTCTTCAGCTATAGCGGTGTGAAAGACATAGGGCGCCAAACCCTGGAAATCATGTTGCTCTGTACGAATTAAATTAACACACAAGAAGGTCGCCAAAACGATCAAAATTTGTCTTATCCTATTCCTTAATGATAGTTTTATCGTGAAATAAAGTGATTGACATAGCTACTTTATTTGTTTTGCTAAGATTGGGCCATATATTTTCAGGTACAAAAATACACCTATAAGCAGGCAATACGTAAAAGTTAAATTTTATTTATAATACATATATATTCTATTTGAAATGTTTATATTAATTTATTATATTAAAGTGGTCCGGGCCCGGACCCCCTTTGTTTAGTAAAATAATATTATACTGAATAATTGTACCTTAAGACAACTGTCTTAATTAAGAGGGTAAGCAAAATATTATGTAAGATATATAAAAAATTTTGATATATTTCATTGTAATTGTTTTTATAAAACAAATATTTGTCTCAAAAATAAGACATATGTATAAATTAATAGAAAAGCAATAATAATAATTTTTATTATTTAAAATTAAAATAAATATATTTATATATAAATTGTATTTATAGTTATAATTAAAAAAATATATATAAAATCAATATAATATTAATGGATTTAAAAAATATTTTCTTTTTTCTTTTTTTGAATTTAATATTAAACATATGTTAATTATTTCTTTCTTATTCCAGATAACAATACTTAGCCTACAAAACCACCCAACACACCACTCAACTATATACCGTCTCCGAGATCTAGCGTAGCAAAAGAAAATCGAGTTTGAAAATTAAATAGTAGATGATATAGGAATTTCAAGTAAACTTAATGATATTTTTTAGGAATTTAAAGACATTAAAGATGCATTTGATAATGTCTATAACATAAACTAAGATATTATTATTTAGTTTATAATTTTATATAGGAAGATCATGTCAAGTAACTTAAATAGCGAGGCTGCCATGGTTGTATTGGCTGATAGTAATATAATAATATTTAATAATAGGTTTTTACTGTTATGAATTCAGAAACCTCCATTGACATAGCAGGAACAAAGTTATTTTTTTATTTTTTTAGATTCATCCTGTTACAACACCTACAAATCACTATTAATTAAATCAATAAATTCAAATATCCACACTTTCAATACAAGTATTTTTCTTTTAATTTTTAGATTTATCCTGTTACATCACCTACAAATCAATATCAATTATACCAATCAATTTAAACATCCACACTTTCAATACAAGTATTTTTCTTTTAATTTTTAGATTCATCCTGTTACACCTACAAATCATTATTAATTAAATCAATAAATTCAAACATCCACACTTTCAATACAAGTATTTTTCTTTTAATTTTTAGATTCACCCTGTTACATCACCTACAAATCACTATCAATTATATCAATTAATTTATACATCCACACTTTTAATACAAGTATTTATATTTTAATTTTTAGATTCATCCTGTTACATCACCTACAAATCACTATTAATTATAACAATTAATTTATACATCCACACTTTCAATACAAGTATTTATATTTTAATTTTTAGATTCATCCTGTTACATCACCTACAAATCACTATTAATTATAACAATTAATTTATACATCTACACTTTCAATACAAGTATTTATATATATTATTACCTTTGTAGAAATATGGCAGAATTAAGATGGTTACAAACATTAAATAATAATGCATCGCCTCAGATTTTATGTAAGCATTATTAAATTAATTTATAATTATGAGATAAATTATATATGATTTACATATTTAGTGTCAAAAATAGATGAATATCATGGTATCCGTTATAATCTTAATCATTTGCATCCTCGCATTATACGTATATATATTTTTTATACGTAATATCTACTTTATACACAAATATATACTTATTTTTTAATTTTATATTTATGATGGATAAATAATAGTTTCACCAATCGAAAATCAGTATTGGCCAATTTGTATTTTTGCTCTCAGTGAGCAAAATTTGCTATGAGAAAGATTTGCCTAACATTTTTTTTAAGTTAATAATTTGGTAATTACGAACTCCGATAACAAGTTACAAATTATAAATATATGTTTTTTATAATCACATTAAATATTTAAATATATCGACTGATCGTGTACACAGCCAATCAGTTTACTTAATATGTCGTGTACACAGCCAATCAGTTTATTTAAAATGTCAAGTTGCCCGGGCGGAGCCGGGCCACATGGGCTAGTTCTATATTAATTTTAAAAGCTAATACGGTGGTTTATTTGATTTAGTATATAAAGATAATTTTAAAACTTATTACAAAATACAAAGAACTATAGTTATTATAAAACAAATAATTTTAATTCATAATTTATATACAATTAATTTAAATTCCAATATTTATTGATTATAATTATTACAAATTCTTTTAATTCTTCACCCTCTATTTGATGGCTCTTATCTATTTATATAATACTAATTTTTCTAAACATCATTTAACCCGCGATTAGTATTGTGGGGTCCATACGGACCCCAGCACATTTTAAATATTCAAAAATAATATAGATTCTTACTCTTTTGTGACTTTTTCCTTAATTTTAATAATGAACAAAATTAGTAAATAAAATTTGGATCTCATAACTAATTTGTTTAGAAATTAGAAATTCTATTGGGGTCCGTATGGACCTCACACTCTCAATTTCACTGTTGAAAACCATCATATTGCATCAATAAACTAAAAATTGCAACCTTATTTTCTGAGTATTTTTTTATATGGTTTTACAAATTAAGTACATAAAAAGTTTGTATTGTATAATAATGGCTCTATTGTTACCGCATTTATGTTGTGGAGCCAATAACTTACAAACTTATTAAAGTTTGAAGTTACAAATGGTAACAACACTTACTCCCATTGTATAATAATGATAAGAATTATTTTTTTTTCTTATTAAAAAAATCTAATTTTAAAGGTGATAAATAGCCAAAAATTTTTATTTCAAAAATTTTTTTCTCATAAATCCTAATGATGTTCTACTAGACTTAAAAATACCATTTGATCAATAAAATTGATATATTTAGTTGATTGATAGGATTTATCTAATGAAATATAGAGAAATGAAAAATTTCCATTTTTCAGATTTTTTTTTGTGTTAATTTAAATTTATAATATACATTAATGATAACTTATTGTAGTTTGTAATTAAAGAGCAGGTATTTTTCTTCAAAATAATAAAAAAATAAAGGTCATAACTATTAAACCTTTAAAGTTATAGAGGGGTCCATATGGACTCCACTATAGCATTCACGTTACATTCTCAACCTACCATTCGCGGGTTAATAGAATATAACTTTTGTCATTTAAATTACAATTATTACGAAAAACCCTACTAATTTAACCATCCATTATATTATTTAACTAACCATTTATCATTAAAATTATAGCAGAAAACAATACTTATTTGGCTAATAAAAGAAAATAATATTTGGCCTATCTTTTAAATTATCGTTATTTAATGAGAAAACTTGAGACTAACCATCTATATACATAATTTGATATATATTTTAGTAAAGTTGTTATATCAGAAAACACTACTGATAATGTTTCACAGGTCAACAAATATTAATGTCAGAAACGTGAATTTTATGAAAACATAAAAGAATGCATCCCCATGATGGCCTAATCTCATATACATTTTTTGTTTTTCTTAGTTTCTTCCGTCTTTGACTCCTTAGATCTATCTATAACGAAAAAAGGCCTATTTTGATCAAATTGACAGATCTAAATATACCCTAAATGAAAAAAATTAAAAAAACTTTTTTGCATATAAAAATCCCTTGTAACTTATATTTTTAATCACAAACAATGAAAATTACATTTTGTTTATATATCAAGCTCTTACAACGGGATTTAGATAATACAAAATATTTCGCGTCCAAACTTAAATACGACATGATATATTATCGGTTTTTAATGAAAATACTAAATTTGAATTTAACAGTTTAAATATTGTGAATATGCAAAAATAAAATTTCAATTTTTTTTTGTTTTTGAATCTTTTTTGGTTTTTGCCTTTTTTTCTAAAATTTTTAATGTTTATAACTGACTAACTAAGTTTGATTAGGAAAAACGCGAAACGGATTTGATATTCCCTAATATGGAAGGTTTGATTTCTGTAGTTAACTCATAACTCTCAAAAGATGTTGACCTGGGTTATAATCAATGTGTTGAACAAAATTCTTAAGATGTGCATATGCATCACAATGTACTTAAAAGATAAAGTTTTTGATAAGAAAAGAAATTTGCCGAAACAAATTTAATGGTTGTAAATTAAATCATTTAATTTTAGATTGCCAAAATGAGTTTACTATTTAATATTTGCTTTTTATCTTATATACGTGATTACCATTTTTTATATATAAATTATATAAAAATAAGCTTATACAATAAGTCATTTTGATAATTCCAATATTGTACTCTGCTTAGATTTAGAATATTTACAACTAAAGAGGTCAGTCATTATAATGTAGTTAGTATAAATTACAATAATATCAGGTTCAATATATTTAATAATGATGAATCAAAGATTGTTTGTTTATCTGAAAACACAGGTCAACAATTTTTTGAGAGTTATGAGTGAACTACAGAGATCAAACTTGCGATCTTAGGGAATATCAAATCCGTTTTTCGTTTTTCCTAATCAAACTTATTTAGTCAGTTATAAACATTGATATTTTAGAAAAAAAGGTCAAAAAACTAAAAAAGATTTAAAAACAAAATGAAATTTTATTTTTGCATATTCACAATATATATTTAAACTGTTAAATAAACTTCAAATATTATTTTTATTAAAAACGGCTAATATATCGTGTTGTATTTAAGTTTGGACGCAAAACATTTTGTATTATCTAAATGTCAATGTAAGAGCTTGATTAATAAAATTTATTTTTTATTATTTGTGATTAAAAATGTAAGTTACAAGGGATTATTATATGCAAAAAAGATTTTTAAATTTTTTCTTTTTAGGGTATAATTAAATCTGTCAATTTGGTCAAAAAAGGCCAATTTGTGTTATGGACGGATCTAAGGAGCCAAAAACGGAAGAAGCAAAGAAAAACGAAAAATAAATATGAGATTAGGCCATCATGGGGATGCATTCTATGTTTTCATAAAATTCACGTTTCTGACAGGGCTGGAAAAAAAAACTAAATGGGCTTTTTTTTAACAAATTTTTGAGTTTTTTTCCTCAAATGCCCACAAACTCGTGGGCATGGCAAAAGAAAAGCCCCTTTTCTTGCTTAAAGAAAAGGGGCATGTTAAAAAAAAGCCCCTTTTCTTAAAAAAAACTCCTAGGAACTTTAAGAAAAAATAACACACCCATCATTATTATAAAAAAAAATCAAAATTTTTCGAAATTATTATTAAGAAAACATAAAATAGGCTTTTTGGGGCTTTTTATTAAGAGCCTTTTTTTGTGGGATTTTTTTTGCCCCTTTTCTTAGCAAGGGCTTTTTTGAATTTTTATTTTGGCCCTTTATTTGTAGCCCCCTTTCTTTTTTTATGTTTTGGGGGGAAAAATGAGCCAACGTTTTTTGGCTCATTGTTTCCCCAGCACTGGTATCTGACATTGATATTTGTTGACCTATGTTATATAATAAAAACATTTTATTTAATATGTAAAACTATTATGAAAGAATACCTAAAAAAATAAGATGCAATTATTTTAGTTTGAGGCATTATCATGGTTTTCAACATTGATTTTGAGAGTGTGGGGTCCATATGGCTCTTAATAGAATTCTAAACTTTAAACGAATTTAAGACTTAGACCAAATTTTTAATACTAGTTTTGTTTATTATATATTTAAAAAAAAGCACAAAATTTGGCCCATAATATATAGTATTTTTAACCCGCGATTAGCACTGTGGGGTACGGACCCCAGCACTTTTTAAATTTTAAATATCTTTAAAAATATTACATATTATTGGCCAAAATTTTGTGACTTTTTTTTTAAATATATAATAAACAAAACTAGTAATTAAAATTTAGTCTAAGTCTAATAACAAATTATGTTTGGAATTTAGAAATTGAATTCGGGTCCGTATGGACCCCACATGGTAAATTCCAATGTTGAAAACCATTAAATTGCCTCAAAGTAAATTCAAACTTAAATATTTGCTTTTTGTTATTTTTTATACATATTAAGTATAAATGTTTGTATTGTATATTAATGATAGAAATTATTATTTTTTCTTTGTAAAATATCTAGTTTTTAAGGTGAATAATAGCCAAAAATAATTATTTTTGGCTCTTATAAAAAACTAAACCCAGGATCGTTATCGCAAGAAAATTCTGTACAAAACCCTCAAAAAATCGTTTATGTTGTTTTTTTTTGTTGTCCAGTGTAATTTTTAATTTCATATTTTTTTTTTATGAATCTTTTATAAAATGTTCGACCTAAAAACACAATTTAATCAACAATATTGATAAATTTAACCATGTGAAAAATTTTAGTTTTTCAGATTTTTTTTTAACTTTGTGTCCAATAAAATTTGCAATCTTCATTAATGATAACTTATTTTAGTTGATAATTATAGAACACGTATTTCTCTTCAAAATAATAAAAAAAATGAAGACATATCTTTAAAATTCTTGAAATTATAAAGGTTTAAAATTGGGGTCCGTATGGACCCCACTATAGCATTCGCGTTACAAATTCCTCACCCTACCATTCGCAGGTTAAAGATATTCAAAATGTGCTGGACTGTATGGCCACAGTGCTAATCGCGGGTTAACCCGCAATTGCTAGGGTGAGAAATTTGTAATGCGATTGCCACAGTGGGATACATACGGACCCCAATTTTAAACTTCTATAACTTCAAGAGTTAGCTATGCACTTTATATTTATATTATTTTAAAGAATACGTAATCTATACATATAAACTAATACAAGTTATCATTAATGTACATTGTAAATTTTTTTACATTTCCTTTATTACATTAAATAAACCTTGTCAATTAACTAAATGTATCATTCATTACACAGGTCAACAAATATCATTGACACAACCGTGAATTTTATGAAATAAAAGAATTTATTCCAAGGATGGCCTGATCTCATATGTTTATTTTATTAAGTTTTTTCAGGCCTTGGCTCCTTACATCCGTTCATATCAAAAAAATGACATTTCTGACCAAAATGACAGATCGAGAATACCCTAATAAAAAAAAATCTAAAAATCTTTTTTTCATATAGAATACCCTTGTTACATTTATCTTATTAAATAATGGGAAATAAAATTATGTAGTATATCAAGCTCTTACATCAGCATTTAGATAATACAAAATTTTCGCGTCCAAACTTAAATCACAATGGTTTTTAATTAAAATTTTATTTGAAGTTTTAATTTAACAGTTTAGCGTTGTAAATATGCAAAAAAAAATTCAATTTATTCTTGATTTTGAATCTTTTGTTTCTCAAATAGCTCAGTGGTAAACCTTTTGTCTTAGACGCAGGAGGTTGCTAGTTCGAATCTGTGCACAGTAGCTTTTTTCTTCGGAAAAATAGCATACATGTGCAACCACTTTAAAGCTTCTGAGTGGCCTACTTAGGCAGTAAGTCTTAAACGATATGTCTAAAAGTAAGAGCCTAGGCTAAAAACCTAGATCGCCGGCGTGCGAGCAAATCTTACTATTTAATTCGTCGGCAATATTAATTGCTTTGCTCGGGTTAAAAGAGTCAAAGCCCAAACGGGTATGGCACCCCTACGTGGTGAAAGGTATGGGGGAAACCTTAAACCAATATTTTTTCTTAAATTTTTAATGTTTATAGCTGACTAAGTTTGATTAACGATAAAGGGATTTGAAAATCCCTAAGATGGCAGGTTTAATGTCCGCAGTTAGCTCATAACTCTTAAATGTTGAGCTGTGTTATTAATTAAATCGTGTTTTTAAGTCTAGTAGAACATTAATTGAAAGATTCATGAAAAAAAAAATGTTTTAAAAATAAAAAAAAATTCGTACATTATTCACCTTAAATATTGGAGATTTTAAAGAGAAAAAATAATAATTTATATACAATACAAATATATTATATACTTAATATGTAAAAATTTGAAAAGAATAACTAGAGATTAACGTTGCAATTATTAAAGAATTTAAAATGAGGCAATAACATGGTTTTTAACATAGAGATAGTGTGGGGTCCCTAGGAACCCAATAGAATTTCTAAACAAATTTTATCAAACTTAGACCATTAATTACTATTTTTGTTTATCATAAGAAAAAAGTTACAAAAATATGACCCATAATATATAATTTTTTTGATATTCAAAATTCAAGATGTGCTGGGGTTTATATGAACCCCAATCGCGGTTTATAGAACAGTTTTCCCATAATTCTTATAATGTTTATTATATAAATTTTTCGTAAAATTCTAATAGTTTATGTACATAAAATACTTCTCATTATCCCAAATTCCTGATTTAAGGCAAGCCAAATGTAAATAAATTTTTTTGAAGGTTTTAATTAATGAAAAAAATTAATTTTAATATTATTAGATCCAAATTATCACATCAATTGAATCTAAAGTCTTTATAGCTAATTAAGTGCGATGAAGAATGTATTAAATTATTTTTTATGCAAGGTTTCATTCTAATAGAAACAAATTGGCCCAAACTGAATTTTAAGTTAGGGTCGGTTAATTAATGTTATTTAAATGCATTTACATATTTTTCTGAATGACCCACCATTTTTAGATGAACTAGGCAATGCCATAACCCAATTACATATAAGAAAAGGAAGGGGTAGCGCCGGACATTTTTATCATAATAACTAATAAAAAATAAAAATTCCGCCGCTAGGTTTGACCTGGCTACGGCTGATACACTTAATAAAAAAATATTGAATTTTTGAAAAACAATTGTTTAGGTTCAATGATAGTAGATTATTAAATTTATATCCGCAACTAGGGCATGTCAATTCTCCGGAGTTCTGGAAGGAGTCCGATTCAACGGGAGCAGGGAACTCCGTTTAAAAAACACTCCCAAAAACCGCCCGGTGTTTTCCGTTTTTAAACTCCGGGTTTTTTCCCGGGAGTATAAAAATTAACATTAGCCCATTGGAAATGTTGGAATTATGTATTTTTTTTTTCCAAACTTATTTTTTATAAAAATAAAGTCGTAAATAAATGAAGCAGCTGATTATACAAATATTTCACATTTATAATGTTATTAATTTTGTTTTTTTTTTAAATTTTTTTTGTGAGATTTGGTATAAACTAACAAAATAATTAAATTCATGTCTACATAATGTATTTGGTGGTGATTTTTTTATTTTACGATTTTTACAACTATTTATAATACTATGATAATTTTAATCAAATTTGTGTCTGCTAAGGGTGTCATTAAATTGTCGCAAATGCGATTTATGCATTATAAAACTAATTTTTTTACGATTTATTTCCTTGCTGTAAAATATAAGTAGTTAATTGGTAAAATTATTACATTTTTTTATCTTGTGATAATGTCACCAAATTGTCGCATATGCGATTTATACATTATAAAGCTAATTTTTTATCGATTTTTTCGTGCGGTAAATATAAGTAGTTTTTTGGTAATATGATTACATTTTTTAATCTTGTGTTAATGTCACTAAATGTCACAGATGCATTTATATTATAAATCTAATTTTATATCAATTTTTTTTCTTGTGGTAATATATAAGTAGTTTGGTAGAATTATTAATTTTTAATCTTGTGATAATGTCGCCAAATTGTCGCAAATGCATATAATTCAAAATTAAACGTATTGCAAAATTTTAAATTTCAAGCTATAAAAATATCCATACATCGTGTCAGATATTTATCACGTAAAGTGACACAAATTTTATATTTTATTCCTGTTTTACAAGAGCTAAAAGCAATAAATTGAAAGAAAATTTAATATTAAATACATTTGCGACATGTGCAACTCATGCTTAAAGTTGACAAAACTTACTAAATTTTATTTATAAATAAGGTTATAAACAATTAAAATTTTTTTTTACAAAAATTACTTATATATGGTACCCTGAACAAAATAAAATCTAAAAAAATTATTCAATATTAAATTAAAGGCATTTGCGACAGCCAATCGACTCAGCAGGTTTCATATTAACAAAATTTGCCAAAATTTATCAATAATTAGGTTAAAAACAAAAAAAAAATCAAATAGGTTTTTCAATATTTAAATATTGGCATTTGCGACAATTCGGTGACAATGTCACGAGTTGCCTAAAATTAACCGAACAAAAAAATCGAAAAAATTTATTCAATATTAAATTATAAACATTTGCGACAGTCAGGTGATATCGACTCAGCAGGCTTCATATTAACAAAATTTGAATTTATTAATAAATAAGGTTAAAAACAATAAAAACTCAAAAAAGTTTTTTCAAAATTTATTTAATGGCATTTGCGACAATTCGGAAATGTCCTTAGTTGCCTAAAATAAATTTTTTTTACAAAAATTACTCATATATGGCAACCCGAACAAAAAAAATCGAAAATATTTATTCAATATTAAATTATAGACATTGACGACAGTCAGGTGACATCGACTCAGCAGGCTTCATATAACAAAATTTGCCAAAATTTATTAATAAATAAGGTAAAACAATCAAAAAAGTTTTTTCAATTTAAATAATGGCATTTGCGACAATTCGGTGACTTGCCTAAAATTAAAAATTACAAAAATTACTCATATATAGCAGCCCGAACAAAAAAACATCGATAAATTTTTTCCATATTAAATTATAGACATTTGCTACAGTCAGGTGACATCGACTCAGCAGGCTTCATATTAAAAAAATTTGCCAAAATTTATTAATAAATAAGGTTAAAAACAAAAAAAAATTGACAAAGTTTTTTCAAAATTTAAATAATGGCATTTGCGACAATTCGGTGACTTGCCTAAAATTAAAAATTACAATTTACTCATATATAGCAGCCCAAACAAAAAACATAGAAAAAATTTATTCAATATTGAATTATAGACATTTGCGACAGTCAGGTGACATCGACTCAGCAGGCATCATATTAACAAAATTTGCCAAAATTTATTAATAAATAAGGTTAAAACAAAAAAAAAATCAAAAATGTTTTTTCAAAATTTAAATAATGGCATTTGCGACAATATGGCAGCCCAAACGAAAAAAAATCGAAAATATTTATTCAATATTAAATTATAGACATTTGCGACAGTCAGGTGACATCGACTCAGCAGGCTTCATATCAACAAAATTTACCAAAATTTATTAATAAATAAAGTCGAAAAAATTTATTTATTTAAAATTATAGACATTTGCGACAGTTAGGTGACATCGACTCAGCAGGCTTAATAATGACAAAATCAAAGTTTATTAATAAAGCCTAATTGAGAAACTATATATAAAGGTTACTAACACACGACCGCCCAAACCAAAAAAAAAATAATATTAATTCAATATTAAATTATTTGCATTTAGGAGAGTTTATTGACATCATTTCAGCAGACTAGACATTAAAATTTATAAATAAATAGTGTTACAAACAAAAATTTTCCAGGGCTTAAAATTGACAAGATTTAAATATATTTGATATTTAACAAAAAACAAAATACTATTTTTCTCCTACAATTTTCTAAAACTTAAAAAAACTATCGTTTCATTTTTCATATCGTAGTACAAACATCTGGTGGCTTAATCCCCCATTTATATAAAAAAAACTCATTTTTGAAAAAAAAAACTCCAAAAAACCCGCCCGGGTTGAGCTCCAGGAGTTCAAAACGGGAAAACCCTGTAGCCTAGGGGTTCCCGCCCCACTCCTTCCATAAACTCCAACTGGAGTTTTAGCAAGCCCTACCCGCAACCCACATGTAATGGTATTGCACTAAAAGTTGCGATCTTTAACAGGTGGCTGTTACGTGCGCTTATAGTAATTTATCATATAAATTTTTTGCTGGGCTTTATTTGCATTAAGATATATCTAAATTGACATATTAAAATATGGTGGCATTGCCAAATACATTCCTTAATAGGGCAAATTGAACATAAATTTTATTTTAAACTTTTTATTTGCTCAGTTAGAGGGACATTTAATACAATTGGCGAGAAAATGATCGTGATTAAAAAAAAAATATATTTTTTATCAACAGGTGCGTATAATAATTAACTGTGTGCCCAAGAATACTAAAAGTGGGGCTTCTGTTTTAAAAATGTGCAAAACATATTAGTTCTCAGCCTAACAACCGAAGGTCTTCCTTATTTTGGAATTCCTATTTTTTAGGCAAAATTAATTTCTGATTTTAAGCATAGTTTTCACGCGAACTACAAAAAGTTACATTCCCTTATCAAAAAACCAACTTGGGGATTTCAATTTATAAATGTGAAACAAAGGTTAAGTTTATTTAAATATAATTTTCTGGAGGGTTGCTATTATGGCAAAAAATAAATTTACGACTTCTTTCAAAAAGCTTAGTTGATGGACAGTTGCACGTTAATAAGTTATTACACATTACATAAAACGGCTGTCAGGTATTGGTGTTGCATTCCAAACTAATAATATATTGGTGATATTTTTGTCCTTGAGCCTTTAGTTTAAAAAACAACATTTTGCCGAAAACCAAAAATAATACCTTTGTTCTCAGCTAAAAAAACATAATTTCAGCTTTTAAAAAAACAAAAGTTTTTTTTAGCGTGCTTTATAAAAAAAAATCATGTATACTCAATCATTTAGGTAAAGCGACAATACAATTTAAGTATATAAAAGTTAAAAATTATCAATAATATTATACATCAATAAAAAAATTTACTACTGATGCAGAAAGATAAAGTATATAGCTAAGATTGATAAAATTAAAATTATAAATATTATGCTAATATATGCAAAATCAATAATTAAAAAAATAATCAAAACTTAAATATAATTAACATATGAGTATTTAAAATTTAAAGATAAAAAAGCCGTCAAACAAATAGTGATGCCATGAAATCTAAACTAGGGGCGAGCCCGGGCGTTAAAATGTATCAGTTTCAGATGCATTGTCAAATTTATTTTATTTTGAATAACCCCGATGATAATGGAGTCAAATAACATGCCAAGGCGTAAAATATCGCTGATTCCAAATTAAGCTGTGCAGTGTTAAAGGATATGCTCTTTAATTCATCCAACGAAGTATTCGCAAAGGGAGATAGCGTTTTGAAATTGAAATTTTTGGTAGTAACTCTTTGACTGTATAAGGAACAGAACAAAATATAATTTTAATTTATAATTATATAAAATTGTTAAAGATTAATAAAAAAGTACAAGTTAAAATTTGTTCTTTTTAAATTTAGCAAAGATAAAATTATTTAAATCTGAATTACATAAGATTTATAACAAAAGTCGATAAGTAAAAACACATTTAAAATAAAAAAATTTAATTGGCCGATTTTATTCCTTTTTATTTTTACACAGGTCAACAAATATTTATGTCAGAAACGTGAATTTTATGAAAACATAAAAGAATGCATCCCAATGATGGCCTAATCTCATATAAGTTTTCCGTTTTTCTTAGTTTCTTCACTTTGTGGCTCCTTAGATCCGTATATAAATGACCTTTTTGACTAAATTGACAGATTTTAAATATACCCTAAAAAGAAAAAATTTTAAATTTTTTTTTGCATATTAAAATCCCTTGTAACTTACATTTTTAATCACAAATAATAAAATTTTTTTTCTAATATATCAAGCTCTTACATCGGCATTTAGATAATACAAAATATTTCGCGTCCAAACTTAAATACGACACGATATATTATTGGTTTTTAATGAAAATATTATTTAAAGTTTAAATTTAACAGTTTAACTATGGTGAATATGCAAAAAAAAATTCGATTTATTTTTGTTTTTAAATCTTTGGTTTTATAACCTTTTTTTCTAAAATTTATAATGTTTATAACTGACTAACTAAGTTTGATTAGGAAAAACCGTAAACGGTTAAGTTTTTTTTAATAATTTGATTTTTTTGACAAACTTTAGTGGGATGAGTCTGCCAAGGTGTCTAAAGGAGGTTTTTTAAAAAAAAACAAAAAAAAATCGAAAAAATAATAAAATTATTAAATTAACACTGGACGCTAAAACCCTAGCTAATAAAAAATTTTAAAAAATATATATAAAATTTAGCTTAAACGCATTAATTTAATTAACTATTTCAAAATTCTAAATCAATTTTAAGCTTGGCCACTTTTTTTAATATTACATTACCAAAACAATTATGTGCAACATATGAATTAATAAAATACTAACAATATAAAAAAATAATGACAAAATTTTATATAACAAGGCTGCCGTTCCCAGCGAAAATTTAATAATTAGAGAACCTGAAATTTAACAAACCAAAACTTGAACACACATTTGATTCTTATTCAGAGACGTACCTGCAGTATTTTTTTAGAGAGCAGGGGTAGGGAGGCGGTTGAGAAATAAATGATATGGGAAATGTTTTGTGAGTATGGTGGCCCAATCAAAACTGAGCCTTATGAGAATGCGCCTTAATACATTTAAGGTGCCGATTGCCAGTTGAAAATTTTTAGGGCGGTAAGCGGTGTTAAGTTTTTAGATAGCTTTAATACATCTAAACTGGCTAAGGTTTAAATAATAGGCCCTATGAGTACTTAGGTACTCAAAAAAAACATTGAAAATGTTTATACCACAAATAAATCTTAAATGGGCTATTGTAGGCTAAAATAAACCAAGTGTTCGAAATCATATAATATAGGTCTTCTAAAATAGCTCTATTTTCTACATGAGGGCTTTACACTGATAAAGGGTTGGCTCTGAAATAATTACAAACCCAAAAATTTTAAGGATCTTCAAAAATGGCGTCAGAATTTTCCATTTTTGGGCATGTTTAAAAAGTTACCCGATGTTAAATTTTAGGGAGATTAATATGTATTCAAGGACACACTGAATGAGCTATTAAAAAGATTTAAAAACCAACTAAATCAAAAGTTAGAAATTTGACTTTTAAGTGAAATTGTACTTCAATGGAATATAATATAAAAAAAATTATTTCAAAAATAAAATATAAGACACCTGTTACATTTTTTCAAAACCTGAAAAGGGGTCTATCAGAAAGAGCACAAAAAACTGCCTTAATATCTAGGGTCACTTAGTATAGTTTGTAGACCGATAAGCAGTTTGCAGGCGGCAGAAAATTTTTTCCCCCATTTTTCCTCATTTTTTGACTATCGTCTTTAACAACATTTTCAATGTTAAAATTTTAAGCCGAGCCGGAATTCCGGCCGGACCTTAAATCGAAAAACCAAATTCCGGGCATGGCCTTACCGAACCAAAAGGGAGATGCAGTTGAATTTTAAATTAAAAGTGTAAAAAATTTTCTCTCGGCAGTTAAAGAATTCGAAATTAAAAGTGTAAAAAATTTTCTTTCAGCAGTTAAAAAATTTTTACCTGCCAGAAAGGGCCCCTACAGAAAAAACGGTAACGTTGACCCCAATTTTGTACATCGAATTTTTGGATTATAGAAAGTTATAAAGTCAGTTTTGTTTAGGGTAAAAACAACATAGTAAAATTTAAAACAAACAAAAAAAAAATAACAGCAAGTGATCTGTTGAGGTAAACCCCGGAAAGAAGGAATGGCAAAGTGGGCATGGCCTAAAAAGGGAGATACAGTCGAAATTTAATTTAAAAAAATCGAGAAACCAAATTCCGGGCATGGCTTTACCGAACCAAAAGAGAGAAGCAGTTGTTATTTTAAAAAAAATTTTCGTTCAGCAGTTTAAAAAATTTATCCGGGCATGGCCTTACCGAACCAAAAGGGAGATGCAGTTGAATTTTAAATTAAAAGTGTAAAATAGTTTTCTCTCAGCAGTTAAAGAATTTTAAATTAAAAGTGTAATAAATTTTCTATCAGCAATCAAAAAATTTTTACCTGCCAGGTAAAAGGGCCCCTACAGAAAAAACGTTAACGTTGACCCCAATTTCTTACATCGAATTTTTGGATTATAGAAAGTTATAAAGTCAGTTTTGTTTTGAGGGTAAAAAAAAGTTGGGGGAAAAGAAAGGAAAATTGTTTAGCTCAAATTTAGGACGACATGGAATTGGGTTTCAATTAAATATTAAAGTCGAGACTGGAAGCCCAAAATAAGGACCGCAAGCCTGAATATGAAAAAAATTTTAAGCTGAGCCGGAATTCGGGCCGGACCTTAAATCGAGAAACCAAATTTCGGGCATGGCCTTACCGAACCAAAAGGGAGATGCAGTTGAATTTTAAATTAAAAGTGTAAAAAGTTTTCTCTCAGCAGTTAAAGAATTTTAAATTAAAAGTGTAATAAATTTTCTTTCAGCAGTTAAAAAATTTGCCCCTACAGAAAAAATGGTAACGCTGACCCCAATTTTTTACATCGAATTTTTGGATTATAGAAAGGTATAAAGTCAGTTTTGTTTTGAGGGTAAAAACAACATAGTAAAATTTAAAACAAACAAAAAAAAAATAACAGCAAGTGATCTGTTGAGGTAAACCCCGGAAAGAAGGAATGTCAAAGTGGGCATGGCCTAAAAAGGGAGATACAGTCGATATTTAATTTAAAAAAATCGAGAAACCAAATTCCGGGCATGGCTTTACCGAACCAAAAGAAAGAAGCAGTTGAATTTTAAAAAAAAATTTCGTTCAGCAGTTAAAAAATTATAACTGCCAAGTAAAAGGGCCCCTACAGAAAAAACGGTAACATTGACCCCAATTTTTTACATCGAATTTTAATATTATAGAAAGGTATAAAGTCAGACAGTCGAAATTTTATGTTAAAAAAATACCTGAGTAGTTGTCTGCAAGAATTTGTATAATATTGCTATAAATGTTATTTTCCTTTAATTTGAAAAAAAAATATATTTGAAAAAAAAAAAGATAAAAAGAAAACTAACAAATTACGTTTTTATATAAAAAATTATAAGTGTTAATAACATTGCAATATGTTGTTGTTGTCCAAAGAAGGGCAGTAAGTAGTGTTGCCATTTGTATCACCATTGTTTTTTGTAACATATACTCTAACATCTTTTGTAGCATATACTCTAACATCAACCACGAAAATGGTGAGAGAGAGATAGAGAGATCGATTAAAAATTTTCAATGTTAATTAACCATGTGTACTACATAATTTTCAATGTTAAAAATGTTTAATAAAACTAAACAGCCTTAAGTAAGATTTGTGCTTATATATATAGCTATAAAGGAGTATTGAATATTTTTTTTTTAGTGAAGAGAATGTTAATAGGCAAAAGATGTCCCGGTCCATGGCATATTTTTTGTAACATATACTCTAACATCAACCACGAAAATATGGTGAGAGATAGAGAGATTGATTAAAAATTTCAATGTTAATTAACAATGTGTATTACATAAAAATGTTTAATAAAACTAAACAGCCTTAAGTAACATTCGTGCTTATTAACATTGTATATATATTAGAGCTATTAGAGCTATAAAGGAGCATTGAATTTAGTGAAGAGAATGTTAATAGGCAAAAGATGTCCCGGTCCATACTCAGAAAGAAATAGACATAAAATATAAAAAAAATTTGTCTGGGTTAAATTAAATTGAGAAAAAACTATATATTCAGTATGGTGAAAGGGTACCGCGCATTTATGTGTAAAAAATTTTCTTTCAGCGGTTAAAAAAATTTTACCTTTAGGGTTAATGGGCCCCTACAGAAAAAACCAGAACACTGACCCCTATTTTTTACATCGAATTTTTTGTTGGGTTAGAGAAAGGTATAAAACCAGTTTTGTTTTAAAAGAAAAATATGGTAAAAAAAATTTTTTTTTTGACCCAAAAAGTAAATGGCTAGATAGGCTCTAACACCTTAGTAATGACTGGAAATTTATTTTTAAAACAAGTGACAGCAAGTGATCTGTTGACATAAACACCAGAAAAAAGGAATGGGAAATTGTAATGATCTAAAATCCCCCAAAATAACACTAATCTGGCAGGCCACCTGTTAAATATAAAGGTATCATAAAAAATCGAGCATTAAATTTGAGAGGAAGGTAACTTTAGTTTATCGTATAAACATAGAACCCCTGAAATAATTACAAACCGAAAAATTTTAAGGATTTTCAAAAATGGCGTCAAAATTTTTCATTTTTGGGCATGTTAAAAAAGTTACCCGATGTTAAATTTTAGGGAGATTAATATGTATTTAAGGACACGCTGAATGAGCTATTAAAAAGATTTAAAGACCAACTAAATCAAAAGTTAGAAATTTTACTTTTAAATGAAATTGTACTTCAATGGAATATAATATAAAAAAAATTATTTCAAAAATAAAATGTCCCATTATTCCCCAATCTCACTAGCCAGTTGCATTTTAAAAAAAATCCGTCCAAAAGAAAGTTTTTTTTTTGGCATCGATTTAAGACACCTGTTACATTTTTTCAAAACCTGAAAAGGGGTCTATCAAAAAGAGCACAAAAAACTGCCCTAATATCTATGGCCACTTAGTATAGTTTGTGGACCGATAAGCAGTTTGCAGGCGGCACAAAATTTTTTCCCCCATTTTTTGACTATCGTCTTTAACAACATTTTCAATGTTAAAAACAGTTTATAAAAAATAGTACAATG
>JAUIRJ010000349.1:0-19344 GCA_030555515.1 Acutogordius australiensis | reverse complement strand
AAATTCGAGAGAATAATTAACTAAGGGCGCGTTCAAACTCATTTCAAAAATTATAAAAATTTTGAATTTTTTGAAATTTTATTTTTTTTTTCAAATTTTTTAAAAACTTTGATTTCAGAAAAACTATTTAAATGCTAATAATAAACATTAGCGACTTTTTGTTGAAATGCGTTCAATGTCTTTTGAAAATTTTGAAATGAGTCTGAACGCGCCCTAATCAATATATATTTATATACCTATGTATTTAGATCTAGATCTACCGACCCCATAACCAAGGGGCCTAAGAGGGCCCAAATTTTTAGAAACAGTGTTAGACAGTTTTTTAAACTAACGATTATAATTTATATTGCACACCTAAATACTTTTCTTTTACTTTAACCTATTTATTAAAATTTATATAAAATGATTGCTTTGATTTAGGGTGAAATTTATCATCGAGGCTAAGCCCGATTGAAAATCATATAGATGGTTCGGTTTTTGTCTTTTTTCCTAATGGCACGTGCAAAGTGTGTTTTTATTTTCGTAAAATTTAAAAAATCCTTAAAATTTTAAGAATTTTATTTTTTTTCAAAATTTTTTAAAAAATTTTTATTTCAGAAAAAGCATTTTATGTGCATAAACTAAATTTGGCAGCTTATTAAAAATTTGCGTTTTATTACAATATAAAATTTTTGAAAATTTTACGAAAATAAAAATTCACTTTGCACGCGCCATAAAATAGCGTAAAAGAGGTGATTCGTCCAAACCAATCATGGTTCAAACCACAATTCATACGATCTCTAAAGGCATGTGCCCAAATAAGTCACCGACTTGCTACACCCAAGAATTCCACGCTGTTTGTATCCTTAACTCACACGGGCAATACACGGCAGCCAAAACAGACGACATTAAAAACATTGATGGTAAAGAATACTTTTCCAATTCAATTTTTCTAATTTTTCGTCCCTTTGTATGTAAACTTGCATGAAAAGCCACAGCAAAAAAACTGTCAGATTTTTTGATCACCCTGTGATTGCATAAACATTTAAATGTAAATTCTGTATCTGTCAAACAAAACTTTGTTATGTAATTCCTAGCGCAATTTACTTATAATTTCTCAAATTTTATAGAATTCGTCAATAGCCATTTTCCGACATCACACTCGAGCCAATCTGGATTCAGTTCTACGGCTAAGCCCGCAAATGTAACGGTAATATATATTTGTTATAATATATGGACTCAATCTAAATATTGGAATTTTTTAAATTACATCAATATTCTCATTTCATGTTTAGACCAATTGCTGTGTTATATCAAATTTTTTGGTCAACCTAATGTTTCTTTTGGTTAATTCTATTTTGCTGAAAACGCAAATAAATTTATATTTTTTAGCACATTATTTTCTTAGTAGAAAAGTAAATGAATGTTGCCGAGCAATACGTAAATTAAATTACCATGTCTTATTTTTTACAGCTTCCGTTCGATTTCCAAGGTAAGCTGACCTCTTATACGTAACTAAATTATCAAATATATCATAAATTTTATTAGAGGTCAAGTACTTTATGTCCCGTTAATTTTGTAAATATGTTAGGGAAAAGCACATCTGTTCTCTAATGCAAGGCTACTTATAATTTGCTGTATGAGATTGGGGTTGTCTATTTAATTAAACCCATACTACATTTATTGGCTCAATAATTTTAATATTTCTACCTGTTAATAACAAAATGTTAGTTGAACTCTCAAGGATTAAATGATAGAGATCTAACATTTGTGATTAAAAATATTCTTTAATTTCAAAATATCAAATTAGTGGTTATGTATGTAAATAATTTTTTTTTCAATATTTAGTAGTTTTTTGAACTCACCTCGATTAGAAATAATGATACAAGATATCTAAAATTTGAATGAGAATAGGCATGATTTGATTATTTATATTCTCAAAAATTTGTCAATTTATAACGTCTATAGTTAATACGCAATGTCATAACGATAAAATTACCATTACCGGAGCATGGCCAAAGCCGTTTTACGGCGTAGGTTATACGAAAGACAAGCAATGTCGCTTCGAGCAGTCCAAGGGTACGGACTACTTTATGGCATCTTTTACCATTCATACCTGCGGTACTCATAAGGTATACTTTGATAATGCCATGTTAACCTAACCGTAAACTTTTAGTTGTCAAAATTTTTGCAAATCCTTCTTTCAATCTTTTTAATTTCTTAGGTGCTAATCACTCTAAGGACATTTTAGAATTTTATGTAATTTGTATTTAAATCCGTATAAAAATAAATCGTTGTAACGTGGCTCCTTTAAAAATTTTACTGCTTAGGGCACGTGCAAAATGAGTTTTTATTCTCGTGAAATTTAAAAAAAAAATTATTTTGTAATAAAACGCAAATTTTTAAAAAGCTGCCAAATTTAGTTTAAACACATAAAATGCTTTTTCTGAAATATAATTTTTTTAAAAATTTAGAAAAAATAAAATTTTCAGAATTTTCAAAATTTTACGAAAATAAATACTCATTTTGCACGTGCCGTTATAAAATTTTTCTGAACGCGCCTTAAGGATGCTACCATAAGAATGCTTAAGGGATAAATATATTTTATTAATGAAATATAACTATACATTTGTGCTTTAACACAATATTTATTGTTTGTATTAGGTAATAATTAAAAAAATATATATATTTAATCTTCAAATAATTGAATTCTCGAATCAAAAAAGGTAGAAGTATACTAAGAAGATATTTAATAGCATTGTTTGCCGACTAGTAAATCATCATTATAAATTAGGATTAACATAAAACAAATGTGACATTCTTTCAGAGTAACGGTAAATGGCTAAACGAGGTTACCATCACCTTTTTCGACGATAAGTGCGGACGTTCCGGGGGAGGTAACAATAAATGCTACACCAAAACGTTTCACTTCTCTTGCCCTATACAAAATCAAACGGGAGTAAATTCGCCCGTGACTATGAAACCGACTGAACTTGGAGAGGTTACGGGCCGAGGCTCAAAAATTATTCCTACCTCGAGTGCGGCTAAAGAAAGCTCTAAAAAAAGCTCAGAAAAGGTAAAAACCTTTTTATTTTTTTAACTGAAATACAAATACGTCTTTTTCCCTTGGAATTGTTAGAATTTAAATGCAATTCGATATGACCTCACCAATATTTTGAATTTAATTGACCTTTTTTAATTTAAAAGTTATCTAGCCCAGCACATCATCTTTCCTCAACGTTGCCCCATCATCCAGGTATTTTTTTTATAAAATACATATATGATGAAGAACATGAAAATGACAATCTGCAAGGAGATTTTTTTCTCACCTTGATAGAAATTTAAGGGCAGCTGGCTGTCATAGACCACTCATCATGAGGTTCAAAGCCACCCGCCTCTCCCTCTTCCACATAGCCATATCGTTTCCTAGGCGAACATAATCTATTTTATTTTGCAAAAACGACGTTAGGTGCCCTAAAAAACATGATTTGTTAGGCCCCCTTAGCGCCTGGGTTGCTCTTTAATAGCTCGCCGCTGGCCCCTACCATAATTATCGTGACAAGAGGGGTCCTATGGGTAGGCGGGATTACCTTTCGTCAATGAAGATCAAATGAAAACTAATATTTAAGGTTTTTAATTTTTTATATATATTGAGGTACCCAACGGTCGAAACTATAAGCTAAGGCAAAATGACAAACTATTTCATATGCGTAGGCCACATGAATATCTACATTTGAAAAATGATTAGATTTAGGGTTCCTTCCATGTCCTTCCACAGGGGCGCCATGCTCTTTTTAGGCTTTGGTTCTTTTTCGAGCAAAGCCATTTTGCCGTTGGGTTAATAGCGAGATTTCCTCGCATTCCGGTGACCTATTTATGGCCTAGGCTTTTAATTAAGGCATATCGTTAAAGCCGCTTAGGCACAAAATCAAACTCAGATCTCCTCTTGCGTGTAAGATAAAAATGTTTCCACTGAGCCTAAGCCGGTCTGTAGCTAATTACCATCCAAAGCCAACATATCACAGGCGCATATATTTTAGTTTAAAATTCCCAGTACATTAAAAATCGTCTGGCAACTCAAGCCCAGGTTAACCGTGTTGAAGGACCAGCCCTACGAAAATATATCTTTGATACTGGGTCGAATATACACTTATATTTTAGAACATAAACCAACAAAAATAACTTCGGAGTCACCAAAGAGTGACAAGGTGCGCGTAAAAGAAGTTACGGCCACTGTACCTACAACAATTTCAGAAGCTGCTGATACCGAATCGACTAGTTCGAAGAAATCTCCTACCCTTACTACTCCGCCAGGTTTGGTTTTTCCTAATCTACATTTATGTAATTATTAAAACCTGATATATTTTGTAAAAAAATGAATGAATAAATAAATAAATTAAATGTCTATTTCTAAAAATAAAAACGATAGAAGGAGCTGGCTATGTGTCTCAGCATGGTACTTCAAAAACTCATATCCACCATACGACCAAAGCAGTACACTCTCAAAATCCAATCGAGAAGATTTCAAAAGTTTCACACCGCGAAACTACTCCTACCTTAGTAAACCGTATAAAAGCTTCATCGTCATTTAGAACGTTCGGACCATTGGGTAATAATGAATTTTTGGCTATTTTGATATATAACATATTTTATCTTTGAACTAATTATTAATTTATTAATACGTACTCATATAGTTAATCATAAATGTGTCAAAACAGAGGCTGTTGTGCTCTATGAGCTCAACCTCAGTTGCTTTTTTGTTGGGGTTTGAGGTGAACTAACAGTCCTTTAAAGTTAAACTCGTTTTTTATGATAATTCGGGAGATTGTTTTATATAGTAAACTCAAAAAAATCTTCCATCATATTGCAATGATTTGCTCTTTCTCTCAAATAGCTAAAAAATAACAAATTATGTAATCATTCATTCATATGCCTAAATAATTTCAAGCTTTTAACGCTGACCATGATGATGAGCCTTTTACTCGACGTCCTTCGGTAGGAGCACCTGCTCACCGTACTACAAAAGGTTCGATTAATGATAAGCAGCAGCATACGATGCTCAAGAAAACGACCCTCTATAATGACACCTACCTCGCGAGCCTCGAAGAGGGTCCACTCAGTGAAAGTGACGTGAGAAAAATCATGGGAGAAAAGGGGCACACCGGGAGAAAGGAGGAAAAGATTGGAGGTATAAATGACCCAAAACTTGGTCCTTAAATATATGATTTGGAATTGGCAAAAGTTTTAAAGTCATTAGTTAGATAAGGGGCTACGCTCTGACGAATATGCCGTCTCTTTCAAGAGATATAGGACAAGGGGGGGGGGCATTGTTTTAGCAGAAATGACTCTGGCCTTGGACTTTTGCTAGGATTATAAAGCCTTTATGCTATATATTTCGGAGAATGCTGCGTTATTTTAACGGATATTATGGAATTAGCGGAGAGACGCATTTAATTCTACTGAACCCAGGGGTTATAAATGCTCCTAACACAAATAAACGTAAGAATTGAGCCTTATTTATTAAAAATTTATAATAACGTAATGTCCTCTTTTCAAATATTTTTTAAATATGTTAAAGTGCAACACACCAAACCAATGCAACACATCACACATAGCGTTCATCAATCTACACCTAAACAAGGTAAAAATTGTTATAACAATTTGATCTCATAATCTGTCTTTTTTTAAAAGTGGTCATCCGTCCATATGAAGGTTTAAGTCACCCATTCATTTATAGCCCAAAAATAGCAAATGTTTAATATATTTAGGTCAAGCTGCTCATATAACACATCAATATACTGTTCCCCAAGGAGGTCATATCCCCGGAACTAAAGGCGAGGTCTTAACAAAATCAGGTTTTTCAGTCATTTTTATAAAACACAAAATATTGGTAATATGTATTTCATATTTTTCTCGCTTACTATAAATTTTGCTGCAAATTAGCAAATAAGTTAAATTAAAACCTTATGATTTTTGAAATGGAAATCACAGTGAATATTCTAAATATTTGTTATTTACAGTTGTTTGCATTTAATGTCCAACTTTTTATTACATAAATATTTTGGATTCGTACACAATAACATAACAGGGAAAAGAGTGGGGCGAAAAAATATAAACAGTTAGGATTAGCATCACAACCTAACCTATTTTTATTCCAAAAATTTTAATGTTAAAATAATTTTTGGCTCTTTAGACATTTCAAATATTTAAGTTACATATTCAGATTGCATTTTAATAGTTGTAATAGGCCAGGAAAAATATTAATTTCTCAATTCACACTTTTTCGATTTTAATTTAGGTGACCCTAAATTTAAGAAAGATTTTTACCTTGAAATATATTTTTCTGTGTATGTTATTTGGTAATTGCAATATATTTTTCTGTGTATATTATTTGGTAAGTCCATTGTTTCACAAATCTATGCATATTTTTTTATAAATACGACAAATTTAAATAACCGACTAAAAAAAAACATCTCTTTTACTATTTTAAAATCCGGTTTGTGCGCTGAAACCAGTGGGAAAAAATGAGCAAAAAAACTTTGGCTCATTTTTTTCCTCAAAACTTAAAGGAAGAAAGGGAGCTCATATAAAGGGCCAAATAAGAATTCAAAAAAAAAAAAATCTTACTAAAAAGAGGGGCAAAAAAACCCCCCAAAAAGTGGCTCTTAAAAAGAGCCCCAAAAAGCCCATTTTTTGTTTTCTTTATAATAATTTTAAAAAATTTTGATTTTTTTTTTCATAATAATGATGGGTGATTTATTTTTTCTTAAAGCTCCTAAGATTTTTTTTTTGTGAAGAAAAGGGGCTTTTTTTAAATATGCCCCTTTTCTTTAAGCAAGAAAAGTGGCTTTTCTTTTGCCATGCTTACGAGTTTGTGGGCATTTGGGGAACAAAACTCAAAAACTTGTTAAAATAAGCCCATTTATTTTTCCCCAGTAGCTGAAACAACATGCCCAAATGCTTGTTGTAACAAAGACAAGCATAAAACTCAAACTTATGCAAGAAAACATTTTTTTAATAGATCTTTTTGAGGTTTGTTATATATATAGTCATATATGCCTTATATAATTTTATATCATCTTTAGTGGGCCACATTCATGGACATCCCCAATTACCCACGGGTGCTACCCTAAAAATCTCGGAGGCGCCCATACATCGCAGCCGTAGAACCCATCGCGTTTATGAAGATTTCGCCGCTAAAATGACCGTGCCAATGAAAAAATGTGATAACATTTAGATTCTATTGTGTGGTAGCTCTGACAAAATACATGTGTTTGAACCAGGGCTGGGAAAAAAAATAAATGGGCTTTTTTTTAACAAGTTTTTGAGTTTTTTCCTAAAATGACAAACTCGTGGGCAAGAAAAGCTCCTTTTCTTGCTTAGCATATTTAAATAAAGCCCCTTTTTTCAAAAAAAAAAAACTCCTAGGAGCTATAAGAAAAATAACCCACCCATCATTATTATAAAGAAAAAATCCAAATTTTAGAAATTATTATAAAGAAAACAAAAAATGGGCTTTTTCTCTTCTTAAGAGCTATTTTTGGGTTTTTTTTGCCCCTCTTCTTAGTAAGGGCTTTTTGGAATTCTAATTTTGGCCCTTTATTTGTAGCTCCCTTTATTCTTTAAGTTTGGGGGGGGGGGGGGGGAAATGAGCCAAAAATTTATGGCTCATTGTTTTCCCAGCACTGGTTTGAAATAATTTACAATTTGATGTTATATAAAACACTGGTCTACAAACATTTTTAAACGTTTAATGAAGTTTGTAAAAGCGGTGAAAAATAAATATACAATAAGAATTTTAATGTTTTTTTTCCTTCTTCTTTACAACAAATCAGGACATACCCCTTCATCTAAAAAAAAGTCAAAAAATGACCAAGGCAAATGATTTTGCCACCTCGAAACTCAAAAAAAAATTCGATCGTAAAATTTTCATTGTTTAAATATGTGAAACATTTAAGTATACCAAGCTTTAATTCACAGGTCAACAAATATAATGTCTGAAACATGAATTTTATGAAAACATAAAAGAATGCATCCCAATGATGGCCTAATCTCATATATGTTTTTCGTTTTTATTAGTTTCTTCCGTCTTTGGCTCCTTAGATCCGTCCGAAAAATGGCCTTTTTTGACCAACAGATCTAAATATACCCTAAGAAGCAAAAATTTAAAAATCTTTTTTGCATATAAATATTCATTGCAACTTATATTTTTAATCACAAATAATGAAAAATAAATTTTATTAATATATCAAGCTTTCGGCATTTAGATAATACAAAATATTTCGCGTCCAAACTTAAATACGACACGATATATTATCGGTTTTTAATGAAAATATTATTTGAAGTTTGAATTTAGCAGTTTAAATATTGTAAATATGTAAAAATAAAATTTCAATTTATTTTTGTTTTTGAATCTTATTTGATTTTTTGACCTTTTTTTCTAAATTTTTAATGTTTATAACTGACTAACTAAGTTTGATTAGGAAAAACGGTAAAAAGATTTGATATTCCCTAAGATGGCAGGTTTGATCTCTGTAGTTAACTCATAACTTTCAAAAAACTGTTGACCTGTGTTATTAAACATGATCCACAATAGCATAAACAAAATTTTTATCAAAAAAATAATATATTTTTTTTAATATGAAATTAATAGTTAAATTGTTTATATATTAAACTATTTTTTTTTAAATTTTTCATTGTTTAATCGTATTTGTTTGTTAAACATATTTATACAAACATGTAATGTCTATAGCAGGCTACCAAAGATTGGCTATAAAAGCTATACAAGGTAATGATAATAGACATAATCTATGAAAATATGTCGAGCTGTTAAATATATTATTTAATACATAGTAATGGTGGATAAAAGATTAAGTGCTAATTTTTATGAAAATGTTTAATTTCCTATCTATCATTTTTAGATGGAGAGGGGCTTATGCCAACTGACGTTGTAGAAATGTCGGGTATACACATGAATGTGTCCGGGAAAAAGCATGTTGCTATTGGCGAAGAAAGTGGGTTTGCTGCTGGAGCGAACAAAGTACATGTAACGACAGAAGGAGTTAGACATCCTAAAAACAGGATTGACGAAACCAATGAAAATTGTAATCATTCATATTTAAATATATTTTAAAATTTTTTTCATTTATTTATATCCATTTTCGTTTATTTTGTAAAACCTGATTAATAGAATTAAAAATAAATTATCAAACCACTATATTAAAAAATAAATCCGTCAATTTTGCCGATTTTGGCCAATTTCAAATTGTCATTATAGGGTCCTAAATTGGTGATTTAACGGAAAAATTATTAGCGAATAGATCATAATGTAGACAAACTCTTTACACATTCAATATTTTTTGTAGACAACTATCTTTTTTTATATTGTCATCGATCTATTTTAAAGACGCCTTAGTGTAGTTATAACTTTAAATATGGCGCACCTAAACTCCCTCGTAGAAATTTTAAGTATTATCATTCAACAGGTGGTCGAAAAATCCCGATACCGTAGAAGTCCGGTGTTATAAAAGCATTCTACCTTTTTAAAAAACATCTTGTAAATGAGAAAACCAATTTTTTTTATTTGTGCAATATTTTTCACAGCAATAAAAAAAACTATCGGGCTTGATATACTACTTAGAGCAATGTCAGACGCTTTCGTCACCTATATTGACTAAATAACAATGTTGCCCTTTAATTACCATCAAACACTAAATGAAATAATATAAGTATAGAAAAATCCTAATTAAAGTGAATACCTGTATAATTTCTTTTATCGTCGCCCCTGCGAATGTGTTATCCCTATATAAAAGTGTTTATTAATTAGGCATGGAAAATTCATTAAATGCGAGTGGTAAAACATCAGCTAAATGTCATTACCATGGCGGAAAGTTCAATCACACGTCGACTAAAACACCGGAAGGACAACCGGGTCATAAAGCTGTAACATCGGCAATACCTCCTCAGAACGAGGCAGTACAAACAAAGGGAAGCAGAGCTGGAACGGTTACGACAAAATCCTATAAACCGGTATTATGAGTTGCGTGTTTATTAATTTAACAGCGAGCATAAAAGGTCACAACTTAAAAACACTAATAATTCCTAAGACAAAATAAATTTTAGGTATTTTTTGAAAGAGCTTATACTCTCCTAATTAGGGAAAAAGCTATAAAAAAATTTAAACCATTTTACGTACAAATTTTTTTGAACGTCATGTGGCTTTTACTAGCCTTTATAGGTAACTCGTTATAGAATATTCAAACTTAACAGCCTTTAAACGGAATATATAGATAAAAGTTTACAATAATAATTTTTGTTATCACAGGGTCAGAAAACGGAGATGCCATATCTCGAGGTGACTCAATACAAACCCGTTGAGTTAGAAACCTTCCAGCCCAGCGATTTTACCACCGAATACTTTGATCAACTGGTTGAGCTCTATATTTTTATCATTTTTATAATAATTCTATCTAATTAAAAAAATAATATTTCCAATTTTTGATAATGAAAGGCTCTATGTTGATAAAAATATTTACCTGTAAATTATTTTTATTTTTTAAATAGTTTATATACATTTTTATTTATATATACATGTATATTTGTTTTATTCATCAAGTTACATCATGTATATTTTTATTTATTTAGAAAAACTCGGTCAACGAAAGTTATAATTTATTATATATAGTTTATATCAAATTAGTATTTATCAATTTCAATATCGAGTATGTTTAGTAAATTTTATTTTGTTAATAAGTACCAATTTAAATGTCAATATTAAAAAAGCAAAAGTGAAAGATTTTTTTTTTGCTTTCATTAATTTTTCTTTATAATTAAGATTAAATTCAGTTTTGTGACAATTCGATATTTTTTTATTTTACAGTGGGAAATCTAGGTTTTAATTGAGATAAACATTTTTAAAAATCAAAATTTAATAAAACCACCACAGCCTTATATACAATAAAAAAAAAAGAAATAAATTAAAATTTTGAGTTAAACTAGAATTATAATTTCGGGTTTAGCCTCCGTTTTATGCCTGACCGGTTATATGGCCATCAAGATTGTGTTCAATCAAAAATTCCATGGAAAGGTGTACACGGAGGATCAAGGCTGCTTTTTTCGGATTTGGGAAAAAAAGATGGTGGTATGTAGCATTGGGCTCGCTGAATGCGGCACCGAGAAGGTACAAATTGTCTTTTTTATTCATTTGATTTAAGTTGAGGTATTTTACAACTTTTATAATTTAGCAAAAAAAACTTATTTACTCTAAATAACCATAAAACAAAAGCCCAAAATCATTACCAAATTAACCCTTATTATTTACTGAGTGTTTCAATATATAACGGGCCGGACTGAAAGAAATCTCTTGAGTTATGGGAGTGCCTAGTTTTATTTAAATTTATTCAATTTTTCACCTTGTTTTCAGTACTCAATATATTGTCTTTATTATTTTCATCGGAATATGCTATTTTGAGGATATACTTTTTTGACAAAATTGCGAAAAAAAATGTTATCAAGGCAAGCTACAATATACATATATTTTTTATTTTTCAGACAGCGGTTGAATACTCGAATAGAGTTATTATAGAATACTTCGGGAAATCGAATCAAGTCGTGTCGAAACAAGCTCTCAAAATCCGATGTCCACGAGATGATGTCGAACTAAAAGTAAATTTTTTTAAAGGGTCATAGACAGGATTTGTTTAAGTTTTGATTGCCATTTTAGGAGAAACACACTGTGTTTTCTTAGTATTTTTAACAAAACTTTATAAAAAATTTTGAAAATCTGAAAATCAGGAAGGTTAAATGATATTTATATTTTGCCCCTTAAAAACATTTGCTGTATAAATCGACGGAAAGTATGCCGTCTATAAAATTTGCCATTTTAAATCTGATTTTTCTTAAAAATATTAAGAACCTGACGGGCCGCATGGTTGGGCTTAAGGTACCAAATTAATGTGGTTTAATATTATTCACTTATATATTTTATATTATTTATTATTAGACAAATATTACATTAACCGGTCTGGAAAAATTCAAAAGTTTATTTTAATTATTATTACTATTATATTAGTATGACAATATGTATATATTTTGGGCGATTTTGAGAGCTGCGAACGTCATTTTAATTTTGAATTTAAATTTCGTGGAAAGTTTAAAAAAAAATAGAATCATCCAACCAAAAAAATACAATTCGTTTGATATATAATTGTTATATTATGTATATGATTTTTAAAACTTGGATATGAATATAGTTTCAACGTCTTGCAACAAAAACTCGATGACGGCTTCTTTATCCTTTTCGGGATCATCGACTTTCACTTCAAAAATTTTGGTGGGAAGTGGCTATGGAAAGTGCCAGAAACGAGGAAACGGGGCCAAATTGGTCAAAGTCAATTACAAACTAGGCGAATGCGACGTTAGGCGAGTATGCAATTTCAAGCTTTTATATAATCTTTTAGGGATTGTTAAATTGCTAGAGATTTGAGTCTGTCTGAGCCCTAAAGCTTAAGCGGCCCAGTGCCGGCCCAAATAAAAATCGGGCCGAACATGTACAAAAAATAAAACGGGCCGAGTGGTTTCTAGTTCGGGCTGGGCTTTTATATTTCATTATTGCCTTATTGATTTTAGCCATTGTTTGTAAAAACTTAAATTTTGCAGAGCTGTTATCACATAAAGTGCATTACCTTAACATACTGTATTTGATTGATAATTTTGTAAAATAAAAAAATGAAAAAAATTAGAGGCCGTTTTTGAAATTACAGGCGCCAAAAATAACGAATTGTGCCGGCCTAAGTTTAAAAATATGTCAGGCGGGCCGGTTAGAATAACAGTCAGATTGCTTTATACATTTTTAATCTCTAATTATATAAGGAAAAGGAAAATCTTGTCATGAAACTGTCAATAGATATTGCGTACCGCAGAGAACTCAAAATTTATCAAATTTATTGCTATGCGTTCCCCAAGTATAACTATTAACCAATAACTCTAATTAGGTTGTGTGTTGTTTCTAACCATTGGCGTAGGAGAGGAGGGGGGGGGGGGGGTTTGGGGATGAAACCCCCTCCAAGCATGCCATATCCCCACCCAAATTAAAAATTTTTAGTGCATATCCCCCCAAACTAAATACCAATTAAATATAAAATTAAATTACATTTAAAATTCCATTAATATTTGGCAAAATTTTTTTTTTGAAACCCCCCCCCCCCCAAGCTTTACAACTTGCTACGCCCTTGTATGTATTACGGTCTCCAACAAGATTATTAAAAAAATAATTTTCTATAATTTTTTTATATTATAATAAATTAAACCTAGTATTTGTTATTTATGAAACAAAATCACTTTTAAATGGCCTACATTAAAATATTTTTTTTACCCTTTTTCTTTAAAAATACATTGTTAGAAACAAGGGCGTAGCAAGTTGTAAAGCTTGGGGGGGGGCTTCAAAAAAAAATTTTTGCCAAATATTAATGGAATTTTAAATGTAATTTAATTTTATATTTAATTGGTATTTAGTTTGGGGGGGGGGGGGGATATGCACTAAAAATTTTTAATTTGGGTGGGGATATGGCATGCTTGGAGGGGGTTTTATCCCCAAACTCCCCCCCCCCCTCTCCTACGCCAATGAATACATATGTTTGTATGTTCTAACAAAAATGTTGCAAGACAACAGATTCAACCTGGTCATATAATATATATAAGAGTCTTACAAACGATTTTTTTAATAAGCCAGATTAATTATCTTCCAGAAATATTTAACCAAATTTTTTATACATTATTAGAATAAAATCTATTTTCTTGTGTTCACGCATATTTACAAACAAATGGGATTATTTCCCCCAAACCAGCTTTTTAGAGCTTTTACTATTTTAATCTGCAATTAATATTCCCCACGGGTTAAATAGTTTGCTCGCGCGTGGTCGTTATACGTTTTTAACTTAGGCTCTCACTTTAGGCGTATCGTTAAAACCTACTGACTAAGCAGGCCACTCAGCAGCTTCCAAGTGGTTGCGCATGCGTAATATTTTCCAAACAAATCCGTCTATGCACGGGATGGACACCTCCTGCAAGTAAGATAGGGATGTTTGCCACTACGCTATCTGGATACTATTTTGGCTAAAAACACCCATTTCCTTCTATACAGGAGGTTTGGGGTTTAATCCGTGCATAGTTGTCTTTTGTTCTGTAGCTGTTGAGTGGCCTGCTTAGGCAGTAGGCCTGAAACGATAGGCTTAAAGTAAAAGTTTTGGCTAAAAACCTAGGTCGCCGGCGTGGGAGCAAATTTTACCATTTATCCTGAGGGCAATATTAATTTCTTTGCTTGGGTTAAAGAGCCAAAGCCCTAATCGGGTATGGCGCCCCTAAGTGGGGAAAGGTATGGGGGAAATCTTAAACTAAATTGTTGTTATAATGCCCCATCGGTTTTTTAATTCAAATAAAATAATTATCTTGCATTATGAATTAGCAGAAAAAAATCTAATGACTGAACATTTTACAAAAACCGGCGGGGTTGGGCTAAATATTTGTATCTGCTGGATACGGTCCGTGGGAATTAATATTAGTTATAGCCTTCGATATGCTTATTTATATATCTATTAATGTTTTTTTAGAAAAAGGTTCAAGTTATTGGAGTGATTTCAAATTGACGATGGAGGCGTGTTAAAAAATATGTTTGATTTTCGAATTTAATGATTTTATATTTGTATTTGTTTGATATTTAAGTTAATGTTAATATCTAAGCTATGAAAATCAGAAATTAATATCCACATTGACACAATAAAGTTATTTAATGATATATTATTTTGACAATTCTAAAAGGATATAAATATGGAAGTAGTGCAATGCTTAGGGCCTTATAAGAGGGTAAAAAGGGGAGCGCCAAGAGTCAATATTACACAGGTCAACAAACATCAATGAAAACATAAAAGAATATATCCCCATGATGGCCTTATCTCATATATATATTTCGTTTTTCTTAGTTTCTTCCGGCTTCGGCTCTTTACCTCGTCCATATCGAAAAAATGGTCTTTTTTGACCAAATACAGATCGAGAATACCATAAAAAGGAAAAATTTTAGAATTTTTTTTTCATATAAATATCCTTTGTAACTTATATTTATTATATTAAATAATGAGAAATAAAATTTTTTATTGTATCAAGCTCTTCCATCAGCATTTAGATACAAAATATTTAGCGTCTGAACTTAAATAAGACACGATATATATCGGTTTTTAATATAAGTTTTATTTGTAAACTAAATTTAACAGCTATTGTAAATATGCAATATAAAAATTTCAATTTATTTTTGTTTGTGAATTTTTGTTTTTTTGGCATTTTTTCTAAAATTTTTAACGTTTATATAACTAAGTTTGATAAGAAAAATGGTCAAAATTGAATATCCCTAAGAGAGCAGGTTTGATCTCCGTAGTTAGCTCATAACTCTTAAAAATTTGTTGACCTGTGTTACTGCACGGCTTTATTTTGAAATAAACTAAATACATAGTTTTTTAAGCATTTGATAAAGAATTTTTAACCCGCGATAGTGCAAGTTCTGTGTGCCCAGTACATTTTCAATTAAAAAAAATTTTGATAAGTAAATGACTATCTGTTTGAAATTTTCTTATAAAAATATTTTAAAAAATTGTTCAGATATTTTTTGAACTATTTGGGGTGTCTAGGTGCTTCACTTTTTGATAGATATCTTTAGGTCGGATTCAAAAGTGAATTAGTGTGGCCAATTTTTGTTTCAATTTTCCGTTTTTTAACAATTTTTCTCAGTCTGTCATAAGCATTAGAAATTAATTGCCAATAGTGACACTTTTTGCAACCTGATGCTCAAAAACTAAAAAATATAAATGTATATTATTATATAAATATATTCTTTTTAATTTTGAGAATAAAATAATTAACAGTTTTTTTTAATGTTTTTAGTTGTTTTTGCTATTAATGTTCTATATTTAAATTTTATTTTTTATGCCCTATTCCAAAAATGCCTGCAAATTTTCATGACACCGTTTTAATGTTGTTTTTAGAATTTGTTTAATATTTGAGATAATTTTTTTGTTTTATGCTAATTAAACAAAAGATTATGAGTTGCAGAAAATTGCATATACTTTAAAATTATTATTGAATATGTTTTTATTCCTAATATACTTAAAGTCAAATCTTGGGCTACGGTATTGTGAGTCTTTTTTCACTTGCACAATCGTAAGTTACAGAACGATGGAACTTTTGAAAAACAACACTCCCCCCCCCCCCCATCATTGCTGTTTATTTTTTAATAAATGTAAGTTTTAATATGCAAGTTTCGATTGATATTAAAATTAATACGGATACTTTAATGGGTCCTACTAAAGCCCATTTTTACACTTAAATAACTTATAATCTGAAGGTAATATTTTCCTAATGAGCAGTAATTATTCGTCTTCATAATTCTAATTAACTTGCAAATTGTTTTCTGCTTCATTTGTCGCCAAAATGCGATATAATTTTTGTTCAGATTTGGCCCTTCTATTAATTAACATATGGTTTTGCCAAGAATAGGGATTTTTTTGAAACTTGGTGGTATTATATTTTAAAGTTAACATATTTTATCCATGTTTATTCCCTTTCAAGTCCCAAAACTTATAAAAAAGTATATAAATAAATATAAAACTTCAAACATTTTTCTTCCAAATACATTTTTGAATAAATTAACACGATAAACGGCTATTAGCCCATAGGGCCCCATGGCAGGCTCATTTAATAAATTACTTACGCGCGAAAGAACATATACGTTATATTTTTGTGTCATAAAATTAACAAGTAGTTTTTATAGTTGTCATTGCAAATGTTTATAAATTTATTAACTTGTCGTAGTTTATACGCCATATAGACATGTTGACGAAATATTTATTGATATATTATTTTATAAAAATTAAGAAATTGTTGGCGTTTATTTTTGTTATACTATAATTACCTTCATTGATAGTCAATTGCACGTATATAAATTAACCAAATAGAGGTAATGCCTCCAGCGCTGTTCATTAGTATATTTATTTGAGGGTATAGATTTAGTGTTACCCAAATATGTAGCTGGACAGTTATCAAAAAACACCTTTAAAACCATCATTTTATATAAATATTCATGGAAAAATTTAATAAAAACCATTAGGCTACATCAAGCTTAAACTACCCACTGACTCCACTGAAAAAAAAATATTTTTAATTTTATATATTCTTAATTTTCTTATTTATTTATATTTTTATCATAAGCTTAGCAATTTACACAAAGTTATTTAATTTCTACTAAATTGGAAAGCCTACATATCTCTTCATTAAGCCCTATCTTGTCATCAGGGCCGGTCTGTTCATAAGGGCAATACAAGCAATACTTGAAAGTGCCTGGCATTACTCGATAACAAGGTTTTATATTAAAATATCGGAGAAAACAAAATTTTGTTTTAGGCGCTTGAAAACAGTTTGCTTAGGGCTGGGACCAAACCTGTCTGTCACTGACTTGACCTCTGATGTCGTTAACCTAATGCCAAAGCCTCACATAGGGCCATTCTGTAGCAAGCGCAAACGAGGTTATATCATGTACATATTCACACTGTTTTAAATATGCTGAAGGTGGTCTACAAGGCTACATACTGTCACGACTAAGTACCTGATAGCTTAGGCCAAAAGCAAGGGCCTATAAACAGCTCTTACCATTATACCCATTCTAAATTTTATTTCTTTCATTTATTTATTAACATTTAATATATTTCGCTTTGAACACGTCCAATATGAACTTATGTTTTTTATTTCGCAAAAAAGTCGAATTTTGAGTTCGACTTTGTTAATTGAATGCAAAAGAGGGCAACGTTCAAAATTTTCTTTTTTTTTAATTTCATTATAAATTACACAGGTCAACAAATATCAATGGCACAAACGTGAATTTTTTGAAAACATTAAAGAATACATCCCCATGATAGCCTTATCTCACATATATATTTCGTTTTTCTTAGTTTCTTCCGACTTCGGCTCCTAACATCCGTCCATATCAAAAAAATGGCCTTTTTGACCAAATTGACAGATCGAGAATATCCTAAAAAGAAAAAATTTAACAATATTTTTTTCATATCCCTTGTAACTTATATTTATAAAATCAAATAATGAGAAATAAAAATTTTTAGTATATCAAGCTCTTAAATCAGCATTTAGATAATACAAAATATTTCGCGTCCAAGCTCAAATACGACAGGATATATTATCGGTTTACAAAAGTTCTATTTGAAGTTTGAATTTAACAGTTTAGCTGTTGTAAATATGCAAAAAAAAAATTCAATTTATTTTTGTTTTTAAATTTTTTTGTTTTGTTGACATTTTTTCTAAAATTTTTAATGTTTATAGCTGACTCTAAGTTTGATTAGAAAAAACGGTAAACGGATTTTAAAATTCCTAAGATGGCAGTTTTAATCTCCGTAGTTAGCTCATAACCCTCAAAAATTTGTTGACCTGTGTTATTAATATGTATATTTCATTGGCATCATCGTGTTGGGAAAGAACCATACGTGATGAAAAAGAATCGGAGCAATTGCAAACAAAAGATTAAAAAAAGTAAATACTTTAATAATCATAAATAAATGTCTATATGAAATTTGTCCTTTAAATACGACAACATTCTCGTTTTTTTATTTTCCTTTTCATATTTTTTTAATTTATAGGACTATACCTAATTGTTAAAGACCATAACCTGAGAAATCGGTCTAATGTTCTATGCCATATATCGTTTTCACTTTTTAAATTAAATAAAAAACTTATTTATTTTGTTAAAGGCATTTAGCAATGCCGTTAGGGCGACACTGTTAAGATGCCTTAAAGTATTATAGTAGTTGTAAAAGCCCATTGACTTCAATTTATATAAAAGATCAAAATATAAGTAGACACGCCCCTTGTCAATAGCTTTCATTGGTCTTATGTTAATTTTAATTTTTTTACTTTTAGTTTTGTTATTTACTCGTGGGCATGTCTTGTTGTATGGTTTTCGGAAAAAAACAAAGGGCTTTTTAGCGCGTCTGGCACCGTGATTATAATGCAAAATGTCTTTAGGTGACAACAAATCATGTGAATGTATCATTTTTTTTAAAAAAAATAAAACAAAAAAGGCATGGCCTTTGCGAGATGTGATTAAAACATTTATAATTAAGCAATAATTGGTTTTTTTATTTTCCTTTTATAGCCATAATAATTTTTTATCCAGATGACCAATAATATTAAACTTAATAATGATAAAAATTTAAGACAAAATATAGCCGGTAAATCATATTTCAACATGTGATTAAATCATTTTAAGAGATAAAAACATTTTAAATGTTTAATTTGGTGCTGTTTTGTTTTTACATA
>JAUIRJ010000348.1:0-19353 GCA_030555515.1 Acutogordius australiensis | reverse complement strand
TTTCTTTGTAATATTAGGAGACTGGGTGGGCTACTTTTCATAAAAATATTATCACTACCAATAAAAGTAATGTTGAATGTCCAATTAATCTTAGGGTTATTAAAAGCTCATCGGCAATCAGCTGAGTCATTGCATGGTGCCATAAAAAACTCGCTTCCGGCTCTGCCGCCGAACGAGGATTGACCTGGAGGTTATCGAAGCGGCTAGGAATATGATTACTTATTACTTAGGTCAACAAATTTTTGAGGTTAGTTAGTCAGTTTTAAACATTAAAGATTTTAGAAAAAAAAGGTCAAAAAACCAAAAAAAATTCAAAAACAAAAATAAATTGAAATTATATTTTTGCATATTCACAATAGTTAAACTGCTTCAAATAATATTTTCATTAAAAACTGATAATATATCGTGTAGTATTTAAGTTTGGACACGAGATATTTTGTATTATCTAATTGCCGATGTAACAGCTTGATATATTAATAAAATTTATTTTTCATTATTTGTGATTAAAAATATAATTTATAAGGGATTTTTATATGCAAAAAAGATTTTTAAATTTTTTCATTTTAGGGTATATTTAGATCTGTCAATTTGGTCAAAAGAGGCCATTTTTCGTTAAAGACGGATGTACGGAGCCAAGGCCGGAATAAATTAAGAAAAACGAAATATATATAAGAGATGAGGCCATCATGGTGAAATATTTTTTTAGGTTTCATAAAATTCACGGTTGTGCCATTATTAATTTTAACATTGAGTAGTAAAAATGTTTAGCATACCGGGAGACAGGTGCATTGGTGCATTCAGGTACTCAAAATAAAAATTTTTTTTCACATTAATAATAATAATTAATTGGGATATTGCAAGCTTATAAACCGGGTATTTAAAAGAAGGCACATTGTGGTGGACGAGTGGCGAAAAGGGGAGAAAAGAGCAAAAAGGAAAAAATTCAAAATGCTTATTACGACCGACAAAAAGAACGCCTATAAAGCAAGGTGTAATAAGATGGTAAAAAACCATAAAGTTCGAAAAAACCAATTAAAAAATCCTGGAATCAAACGCTAATTCTCGTATATTCCTAGGATATTAAAAATTTAAAAAAACCTGTGAAAAAGAATAACTTTTCTGGGCATGATTCAAAACATCTGTTACATTTTTTTAAACCTAAAAATGTCAAATAAAAAGAAGACAATATCCAAATGTCTTTCTTATTCGCACCCAACAAAAACAAAAAAAGCAAAAACTTGCCTAAAAATTAGGGGCACTAAATAGAGTGATGTCCCGTTTGAATTAATAATTCCACAGCGTCATTATTAAGCATTGGAAACTTAGTCAAGCTTACGATACAGGGCAAACCACTCGATGTTAATAACAAATAAACATTCAATGGCAGTAATAACATGTTTGAGGTGTTATTGTTAAACTTCTATGTTAAAATTAAGAGGAGAAAAAATTTCAGTGTTAAGTGGTCTTTGGTATTTTTTGGCCCAATATTATTTTTTTAAATATCCAAAAGTGATGTCATAAAATCATTTTATCTAAAAAGGGAAATTTGTTTGTTCGGGGTGAAATAATTCGGAAAAAAATTTTTAATATTGTAACATGAATACGTTTTCAGGTATAAAAAAATTAAAAGATAGGTAAATAAAATTTACGGGCAAAAGAGCAGCTAAAAAAACGTATACGTTAACCCTTTTTTACACCAGAATTTGCTAGATTATAGGAAGGTAAGTTTATTTAAAGAAAAAAATGGTAATTGACCTTATATGGAAAGGGTTTTAAATGGTCCCACTTAGTAATTAAGATGTTTTAGCAAGTGATTTACAGTTAGCCTGAAAAGAAACACAAATATCGAATCCCATGTAGCAGTGATTTGGCTAAGGTACCATAAAAATGCAAACATGAAATTTGAGGGAAAAATGACTATAATTTATCAAATAAACAAACCGAAAATTTTAAACCTAAATGTTATTGTAAGAGTGTGATATGCTAATTAATTTATCGTGAAAAAATTGAGGTATTTTTCGATTATTTTTCGATTTATCTATAAAATTTTCCGAGCTCGTAAAAAATTTGTTAAAACGGAAAAATCCAGAAGTTTCATAGTTATGTTGCAATTAATTTTACGAAAATGAAGAATTTTATTTTATGAGAATAATAATCTATTATGCTGGTAAAATATATGTTGTAAAGCATTAAGCAGTCCAGGGCAATAGCTAATAACCCTAGTGCATTAAATGATTCAGGGCAATAGCTAATAACATTTACCCTAAGGCATTAAGCAATTGCCCTTTTCCAATTTCTTAAAGCTTTAGGGCAAAGAGCTATGTCCCTGAGTTTTTGCCAATTGCGCAAAGTTCTAGGATATTATTCAATCGTTGAATGCCCCTGAGCATAGGACAAATAATACAAATTTACCCGTTTGTTATAATATTAACTTGCGAATGCTAGTGAGAGAAATTTGTAACGTGAATGCAACACATCTATAACTTCAAGAGTTTTAAAGCTATTTACTTTGTTTTTTTATGATTTTAAAGAAAATTACGTGTTCTTTAGTTATAAACTGATATATGTTATTATTAATGTATATTGTAAATTTTATTTAACAAAGTAGAAAAAAATCTAAAAAATTTAAATTTTTTATTTTTCTATATTAAATTATAAATCTTGTCAATAAAATGAATGTATCTATATTATTGATTAAATCGTGTTTTTAGGTCTAGTAGAACATTTTTACAAAAATTTATAAAAAATATTTAGAAATAAAAAATTATTGGCTATTATTTCCATAAAAAGATATTATAAAAAGGAGAAAAAAATAATCCGTTATTATTAAACAATACTAACATTATATAATTATTATGTAAAACTATCAAATATAACTAAAATAAGGTTGCAATTATATAAGTTAAGATTTACATTGAGGTGCTAATCGCGGGTTAATGTCAATCGGACAGATAGACCTCTTTTTCCTACAGATCTGGGAAAAGTGTAGAGCAAAGAATTTAAAAAAATTTATTGTCCCAAAAGATATTTAAAAAGTCCGAAAAATTATAAGGAATAAAAAAGGGGGGTGGGTTAAGAGAAAAGAGGTCCTGGTCAAAAATATATGAACGCCTCGAAATTACTGGCAACCTATTTTTTACATTTTATTTCTTTTTTAGTTTTACTATTTTTTCTTTGTGTTCTTTTATTTAATTTTTTTTATCTTAAAATTTGGATACTTTAATTTTTCTATAGAAATTTTGCATTTTAATAATTTTATTTTTTATATTTTTAATTTTTTTGCAAAAAAATAAATTACCCCACATTGTAAATAATTTAATAATTTCAATTTTTTAGTAAACCTTTTAATTTATATTTTTAAAAGTATAAATACTAAACATTGTTAATATTTAATTAATTTTATAAAATTTTATGCAGAAGATTTTAGTTAGAACACGAATGCTTGCACCGTCCGATGTCAACTCGCTCGACATTTGAGCTTGGTCATGATATACTAAATAAGCTAATAAATTAATCTCCAACCCTGCCGAGCCAATTTTTTTAATTTAATTATTGTAGTAAAGATTAAAATAACAATTTTTAATATTACATAATAATAACTCTAACAACCGATAAATTTTATTTATTGTTTTAATTTTTCCATATAAATTCATTCATTTCATATACGTTATTTTTTTTTATAATAGTATAATTTTTTTAGTAACAAAATTATAGCATATAAAATATATGCGATGGCAAACACACGACCAATACCACTTAAGCCTTGTCTCTGCATGAATGAAAACTTAAATATTTAAAATGTTTAAAATTGACGAATATTCAAACTATAAATCTGAAGCCTCTTCTGCAATCTGTATCAAATTAGGTATTAAGTCTATTATTCATATTCTAGTGACTAGCTTTGAAGAAGTTAGTTTTCACCCCGAATACACACATCAGTTGTTTGGTGAAAAGTAAAGCTAATTAATCTTCATGCCAAATATAATTTTTATTAATTACATATTTAATTTAGTGAATCCATATTTGGATACATCAACCCAACCATAAATTTACAATTTTGTGGAAAATGTTTTCAGTCTTATTTGGATTTTAAATATGATCAAAAATTTCTATCAAAATGTGGAATTGAAGTAATTTTTTTAATTATTTATATAAGGCTGATAATGTTACTGACAAATTTAAAGATAAACTTTCTGATGTAATTTTAACAGAAAGGGATTTTAAGCTTCATGTATTAAAATGTAAAATTGCACCCTTTGGAAAATGCATTGCCTCATTTACATCAAAAAGTAAAATGATTAATTTTACATTATATTTTTATATAATACTTTTGATAGAAACATAAAAATTTAAGAGATTGGGTACTATATTAAGTTTTTTAAATATCATTTCTTAAGTCCAACTACAGGATTTATATTTAAATATTTTTAGATCAAGATTATTCAATTTATATGGTTCAAGCAGCTGATTTTTCTCAAGCTATAAATGGATTGGATTTTAAAACTTTTTATGAGAGGCTCCAAATATTTCCTTTGTTTTACATTGATGCTGCCTCTTATATTGATTTGGAAGATGAAAAATGGAGAATATTTTTGTTGTATAAAAAAATTTATTATATATGTTATTTATTATTATATTAATTTTGATTTTGCAGATATAAATGCCACAAAATTTCTAATAATTGTTACAACATGAATGCTAAAAAAATTAAAACAAATTCAGAACCTCCAAAATTATTTGATTACAATGATTCCACTACTCAAAGGTCAGATGATTCAACTTTTCTTTTAGGATTTGCAAACGTTTATGAATATTTTGCTTTCCCAGACAAAATAAGACCTCGAATCAGTCAATTTATTCTTATGCCTCCTTTCCAAAGAAATTCATTAGGAAGCAAACTGCTTTCAGCCATATATAGATTTTATCGTCCATTGCCAACCACCAATCACCCAAATTCAGAGTAGTTTATTTATTATCAATATTACAAATTTAAATTTAACAAGCATTGGAATAATAATGTTTCCATGGAAATATGATTTTAAAAATTAATTTTAAGTATTTGTTAAAATTACAATAGGTGTTTTTAGTTATTTAAATGACTCTTCCACTTCACCCTAATATATTAACATATTATAATTTTTTTAGAATAGATTTGTTTGAAATTCCAATAGCCACATCAGATATCAAACTTAAAGTTGAAGATATAACAGGTAAAATAAACTTTACTTATAATATTTTAATTCATTCAAAATTTGTTCAAGGTTTAGCTTATGAAAGTTGTAGGACATTAAACAAATTAATTAAACTAGAGCAATTATATAGCCAATCTCCATATACCCTTAGATATTTTGTATTACTTTATACGTTTTTTTTGACTTTTTAAATATAATTTTTTAATAATAATTACATTTACGTTTTTGTAATATCTTACATATTCATTTTATAACTCTATTACCATATTTTATGATGCAGTTGAAACACCAGCCCCTGAGTTTAGTTTGATGCGCGATTTTGTTGATTGCCGTGACTCCCTTTGGTATATATCTCAGCCTATGATTAAGGAACAATTATCAACCTCCTTCATACATAAGAATTCAACCCTAATCAAAATAGGAACAGACCCAGTTATATTAGCATGCCTGCATAAAAATCTAAAAATTAATAAAGTAACACTAATTCAATTGAATATAATTAATATCAATGAATTAAAATTTAAAATTTTAATACATTTACAGTTAAGGACCATTATTTCAAGTATTTAAATAAATTTACTTGTCCTAATTTGAAGATAATAATATTTTTTTAACAAAATTTCAGCTTATAACAATTTCCAGTCAAGTAAAACACCAATGTTTAATCCAGGATTGGTATAGTGTTTTTTATTCAGACCCCAGCGTAATTTATATCCTAAAAAATATGTAAATTAATCAAATAAATTTTTGTGACTAAAACATAATAAAATAAAAATTGCTCTAATTCTAATATTAAAATTATTTTAAAAATTAGAAGTTCTATTGGGGTCTGTACAGGCCACACATGGCCAATTACAATCCATAATACTGAATATAAAATAAAATTGAAAAATCATTATTTTTTATATTCTTTCTTAAATTAATATGATAGGAATAAAAATAGGTTTGTATTGCATAATAATTTTATAAATTTTTAGGACATTTAATGGCCAAAAATAATTTTGTAATATTTTTTTAACAAATCACTGATATTGACATATTTAATATACTTTAAAGGTTTATTTAATGTAGTAATAGAAAAATAAAAAATTCTTATTTTTCAGATTTATTTTTGCATCAATTTAATCAAAAGGAAAGTGCATGTAACATATCCTTCTTTGAAATAATAATAAACGCATTGCTCTAAAAATCTAGAAATTATAGAGGTTTAGAATTTTGTTGCAAATTTTTTACCCTACCACTCGCGGTTAATGATTATATATATTAATTATTGTTTGTGAAAAATATTAGGACATAACTTAACATCAAGCCCTCTTTAATAATGTATAAACAAAATCATTCAATTTTTAGAATAAGCGACTTGTTTTTACATTGAAGATCGCTTGAAATAATGGGACCTAGAATTAAACTGAATAGTATATTTATTAACATTATTTTAGAAACAACTTTTGAAAGTTATTGACATTTTAAATTTGTACCTCATCCAATCTAAAACGAATAACGAGAAAGCCAGTCAACTCAATACATACGAAAAGGAATTTAAGGCAAAACTTATTAAGACTATGAAGGTTTGATATCTCATTACAAATCCATTAATCTAAGATAGTTTGTACGGTTCTTCTTTTATATGGAGCCACCCGTTTTTATTTATCTCATGCTTTATTTAAAAATGAACAAATTTATTATTATTATATTTAAAATAGTTTTGAAACGTATTAAATTGACAAATTTATAGTTCGCAATATATAACCTCCGAGCCGTATTTATTGAGGCCGGGCCAATCCACATGGTCGGGTTAGGTCTAAAAAGAAATTCGGGCGAGTCGGGCCGAAATAGCATGGCGTGAATTATAATCTAAGATTATTTTAAATTTTGTTTCGTGTTTAGAAATGCCCCTTGGCGTCTTTTAATAGACAGGTCAACATTGAGAGTTATGAGCTAACTAAGGAGATCAAACCTGCCACCTTAGGAATTTTAAAATCCGTTTACTGTTTTTTCTAATCAAACTTAGTTAGTCAGCTATAAACATTGAAAATTTTGGAAAAAATGCCAAAAAAAAAAATTTAAAAACAAAAATAAATTGATTTTTTTTTGCATATTTACAACAGCTAAACTGTTAAATTTAAACTTCAAAAAAAACCTTTATTAATAACCGATAATAAGTCGTGTCCTATTTAAGTTTGGACGCGAAACATTTTGTTTTATCTAATTGCTGATGTAAGAGCTTGATATACTAAAAAATTTTATTTCTCATTATTTGAGATAATAAATATAATTTACAAGGAATTTTTATATGATAAAAAGATTCTTAATTTTTTTCGTTTTAGGGTACGATCTGTCAATTTGGTCAAAAAAAGGTCATTTTTTCTATGGACGGATGTAAGTAAAGGCCAGAAGAAACTAAAAAAACGAAATATATATAGATAAGGCCATTATGGGGATATATTGTTTTATGTTTTTATAAAATTCACGGTTGTGTCATTGATATTTGTTGACCTGTGATATAGGCATTTGAAGCAAATAAAACTGATTTTTTTTCTCGGCTTTTTTAAATTTTTTTTTGAAACTAGTTTTAAATTCTAAAAAAGAAACACAAAAGAAATTTGTACCCAAGCATTATTATAAATAAATTAAATCTTGAATGTTTCAATGGCTAGAAAATAACAAATCAAAATATTTTTTAACTTTTCCTACTTCAATAAAAAATGTTATGCCGAAATTATTTTTTTAAAACCTAAATTAAATCTCTTTTAATCTTTTTTTTTAGATATATAGTCATTTAATATTAAATTTATAACAGTCTTTGAAAAATTTGCATAGGAAAATTATTTAAGTATGTAGTATCTGAATTCTAACTTTACTATATTTATTTGCAGAAAGAAAATGAAAAGTTAGCAAAACACAATGCAACCATCATCACTCAAGTGGAAATTATTGATAAAGCTGATAACATATACAAGGAAACTATAGAAGTGTACAATAAAATTATAAACAAACTAACTAAATGCAAACAAATATAACACGGGTCTAATCACCGAAAATTAGGGCACTTCAGCAAATTATTTACATAACAGCCTTATCTCGTATATTTTACGATCGCTATATATATTCTAGGGGCTATTTTGATAGCTAAAAATATAAATATTTTATTGATATCACCCGTCTCATAATTTTCATCTCAAATAACAAAAAATAAAATTTTTAAGTCTATTAAGATCTTACATCAACTTTGATTTTACAGAATATTTGGCACTCCGATCTAATTATGACATAATATTATATTCATTTTTTAAGTTTAGCTTATATATATGAACAATATTTTCCAAAATTTTTGTTTTTGAATTTTTTTTGTTTTTCTAACAATTATTAGCTGGCTTACAAAGTTTGACAACAAATATGACATTATATAAAATAAATTTATCAATACCAAAATTATTTTTACATAATAAACAAAAATAGCATTTGATTTATTAAATATATATCAGGTTAAAAATATTACACCGTAAATAGTTTTTCATTTTTGCCATTAAATGAATATCTATAAGCTAAAGCTTTAATGGTTGTAGTCAAGTTTGTTAAAGAATTCACTGTACAGAAGAAGTTTGAGATAACTTTTATAAAAAATTGTTAAACATTTTTAATTATTTATAGTTTAGCAAAAATTTTTTAATAGTTTTTAGGCATATATAAATAATTTTTATTTAAACAATTAGAAGAAATTTCTAAAGAGACTTAATTATATTTTTGAGTAATCATTTTTAGAATTCTTGTGAGATAAAAAAATGGAAAAATTTAAACATTAAATTTTTATTTTTACATAGGCCTTTGTTTAACTAATAAATTATTTATATAATTAATAGTTTAATAATATAATTATTTTATAGAAGCTCATTTATTAACAACTATTATTTTGATCATAATTTATTTACTTATAATATGATATTTACCTAATAACCATATATATTTAATATGACATAATTGCAAAAGTTCATTTTTGTAATACTTGAGCTTCAATTTCAAAATCATACTATAATTAAAAAAAATTGTAAATTACTGCAAATAGTTTGTCATCTAGTTTTTGATTTGGTGTGTTAATTAAATCAATGTACTAAAACTGTGTAAAGAGAAATTTACTTGTTGAATAGATGCTAAAGTATGTCTCGGAATTATGTCAACTTTAACTCCTTCCAATTCTAATAAAATATGTGGATCGCTATACCCTATGTGTTTTAATATTAAAGAAATGAGGAAAAATGTGTTAAATATTGGTAGAAACATACTTTTTAGTGTGTGATATATTGGTTGAGATGTTTGAGCCATGCTTTCACATAAAACAGCGGTTTCATGCATATGGCCTATTCCATTAAAAAAAAAAGCCTATTATGATCAATAAAATATTTATTATTGCTTTTTACAATGCATACTATTAAGGAGGCTTATTCGCTATGTTGGTAACTATGAGTTTATTAAGTAATAAAACATATGTTATTATCATACGCACATAAACATGTCCTATTATATATGATGTCTTATTATATACGACAGGCTGAACACCTCCCCCCTTTTAAATTTCCCTTGTGGTTGACCAACGTATAGTTTTATTTTTTATTAATTTTATTTTGCCGCGCAACCCAAAATTTTCATATCAATGTCAACCCTTCCTACACTTTCAGGAATAGTCAAGGTCTTCACTATCCTTTTTTAGAAAATTTTTAGCTGCACCAGCCAAAAAAAAAAATTTATTTAATTATATAAAAAAAAAAATTTAGATCCACCAATTCAACAAAATATACTTGGTTCCACTTTTTAAATAAAAATAGGGTTTATAAGGAGTCGGTTCCAGCCATCTCATTACAATTATATCATTATAACAACATGACAAAACTATCAGATTTGTGCAAAATTATTTGAGATCTTTGAGCGACAAGGAGTAAATATTAGAGAGGACGGGAAAAATGGAACACATCCACATAATGTTCACCGACATGTTGCAACGAAAACCACCGCAAACAGCTCGTTTGGCCATTGCAGTTATGAGAGTTTGAATCCCGTACCGTCCCAGCGACCGAGATTCATAGGCAGGCTGATCGGCAAGCATTGACGAGTGCGCAGTCTAATATGACGGGGTTATTACTGTTGAAGGTTTGTGATGGCCTGAATCTAGGGCATTGTTAGATAGACCGGACTAAATAGTTCCTTTTTTTTTTAATATCGCTTCAACCCCCATTTTTGGTATATTTATGTGTAATTAATATCAATTAAAAAAAAAAAATTATATCATAAACATATTATAAATTAATAACTCGTATATTAAAAAAAATTGTTACATATTATTTTATAATTAGGGAAAAGATAAATTCATACAAATTATTTAAATATTATAAAGTTCGTGAAGTATAATTATGTATAGTGCAAATATAAATTAATAAAAATTATTTAAATATTATGAAGTTTGTATAATTATGTATCATAATGGCATAGGTATATAAAATAATTTAAAAATTATTATTTAAATAATACTAAATTTGTTTAAATTATATTGGGCATTTTCCAATTTTAACAACTTTATATACGATTAAAAACAAGGCTAAACTTGTGTGTTTTCTTTAAAGACCAAAAACTGTTCATATTTACGGCCACCCGTTTATTGAGCATCAATACCCATTAATTTACCGTCTTTTAATGATCCCCGTATTGCCATTCCTCTCATCTTATATTTTTTTTTCACAAACATTTAATTAAACTTTATTACAACATCTAATTACTTTCTCATACGTTTTTACCAAAAAAAATTCACCCGAAAAATTTAATCCTGGTTCAGGATTTGGCCCCGAAAAAACCCTTTTTAGACGTCGCCCTCTAAAAAGTAATAAACCCACATTCAAGGTTAGATTTATAAGCATTGGCCTACTAACCTTGTGTGTAAAACCGGGATCCCCCAGGATATCCTAAAATTTATCATCATGAATAACTACCCTAATTACTCTTAATTTACTTAAGATCATCCAATTAATCAATTTAATTCGCCCTCATTTTATCAAAATTTTCATATCAACTTTTCCATTAACCTAAATTCTCACTCTTCTATATACAGGGATCATTGACATCAAGAATTACTTACTTTTTAAATAAATAATTTTATCAAAAAGCTTTTATCTTTAAACCATTATCATAAATCTTGTTAAATCAACTAAAAAAAATCACACGAGTTAAACGCGTCGGCTACCTTTTTACTTTAAATACATGTAAAATCTTTTATCTTAATTAATTTTGATCCCAGTTGCCTATATTAACTTAAAACAAAAATACATAAAAATTATAAAATCTAACTTTTCTAAACAAAAACCAATCATTAACTTTTAGCTTTGATCTGTTATATGTTAAATAACCTTTTCCGCAGTCACGTTTATTGGCTTAACTTCGTAAATTTTTTTCCCATATACTTTTATCACTTCCCCTTCTTGCCATTCCGCCGCCTTTCTTTAAACCACACGTTTTGGCCTATTTTGAATTTCGATGTAATTTTTATTGCCTTTTTTTTTCTCAGCAGCTCTTCCAAACCTATCGGCAAACTAGGCCACGTCAGTTCCCTTCCCAAAAATTGATACGCTATGGCTTGTTTTCCCATGGACTGGCGTGAAATAAAAAAAAAACTTTACAAATTAACCATGTACTAGCCGGATGATACGGGGTTGACAAATAATTTTTTCTTAAGCTTTCCACAAAAATATTAAACTTTTGACGAAAAAACGGGCTGTTATTTGTGTTAACCACTCTTCCATATTAATTAAAGGAAAAATACTTCACTCACCGCAGGATTTACCGTCAGTCTGTAGTCCGAGCATGTAAATAACTGTTGTCTTTAGGTACAACCAACTAGCAGGGTAGCCCATTCGTTCATTTCACAGGCTGATAATCTTTTCCTTTGGCACCCTTGCTGTAAAAAATTTTGGGACCACATTTTCTATTTATTTTATTTTTACAAAAAAAATTTTTTAAACATCCTAATTCATTTTTAAAAATGCCAGGAAACATGTTGACCAAAGCCTTAACCTCATAATCTCATCTTTTAATGCTAATACAATTTATAAATAAACAATGTTAATAAAATATTAATATGCCCTTGAGTGATGTGCTCAATTCAACTCTTGATTGTCGAATTGTCTTAAATTAAAATTTTTTTTTATTAATTTCAAAACCAAATTTCAATGTTAATAATTTATCAAAAATGTTTTTAGTTTAGTGCTTAATCTCGTGCATCACTCTAGGGCTAAAAAAAATAATATTGAAAACACTCATATATATAATTAAAAATTTGTAATTGCCTTGTTTTAATTTCCCATTAGTCAAACTATATCTGGCCCTTTCTTTTCAAAGTTCCCATTTGGCCCAGACCAGTTGTAATCCATTTTAGTAACAGACCCTTCCCACCCAAAAATCCTACTTGGCCCTGACCAGTTGTGATAAGCCTTATATGGACCTACATTCTTGCCATGTCCTGCCCTACCATAAATAAAACACGTTGGTTGGGGTCTTAGGTTTAACACTTTGAGATTATAGTCTTTTCTATAGATTATATATATAATCAATAAAATTACTCTAACAATTATTAAATTTTGTTGCAATTCAAAAGAAATTTTATTAGTTTTCTTAAACATTATTAATTAAAATCATTACTAAAATTATTCTCAATTCACTATTTGATAAAATTAAAATCCATGTCAAAAAAAATAAGAAAACATTTTTGGTATTAAATTTTGTTTATATATTGGTCAATATAAATTTTAATTATTTAACTTTTTACCTGATCTGAATATGAATTTTCCAACAAACCGTTTTTCTCCGCTGCCACCACGTATTAAGGAGGCTTATTCGCTATGTTGGTAACTATGAGTTTATTAAGTAATAAAACATATGTTATTATCATACGCACATAAACATGTATATTATATATGATGTCTTATTATATACGACAGGCTGAACACATACAAATAAAATTTTTTTAAACGATTAAGTATTTAAATATTTTCTTTTCTTATAAAAGGGTAGGGCAAAAACACGAAACATTTATAAATGTTTCGTTTTTTTGTATCCATTAAAATGGTCAAATATGTCTAATAAATGTGTTAAGAAATTAAAATTATGGTCTCTATGGAACATGTTTTAATTAAAACCAAAATATTGCCTTAATGTAAATTTAAATTAAAAAATTAACCTAATTTTCTAGGTAATTTTTTAACCCGCAAATCTTAGTGGGGTCCACACACCTTCAATTTTTAATACCTTTAAAAACATTACATATAATGGGCCAAAAAATTGGGAGATCGTAAAATTCACAAAAAATAATTTTGTTACTTACAACTTATTTTGTATTTTTTATAGCTTTACATATTAACTTTAAAAATGTTTGTTTTGTATTTTCTATTAAAAAAATCTAGTTTTTAGGGTAAAAAATAGACAAAAATAATTTTTTCATAATATAGCTCTACCCGACCTAAAAATAAGTAATATTGATGAATTTAATTTGTTGACATGATTTGTTTAATGTAATTGTAACGATTCAAATAATATTTACACATATATCATCTATATTATTCAAATAACACGAAGAAACTACCCTATATTCACAAGATTTACATTCAAATGAGATATCAATATATCCTAAGTTATTTAATAAATAAAAATAAAATCTAATATAAAAAAATAAAATTTTAATTTTTCAGATTTTTTCCTACTTTGTGTCAAATATGATAACAATTTATATTATTTGATAATTAAAGAGCACGAATTTCTCTATAAAATAATAAAAAAATAAAGATCATAGCTTTACAACTCTGGAAGTTATAGAGATTTAAAATTGGGATCCGCATAAATCCCACAGCATTCGCGTTACAAATTTCTCACCCTATAATTTGCGGGTTAAATTTTATATATTATAAAAAATGTTTGTATTGTATAAATAGTACAAATTATTTTGTTCCCTATTAAACATAATTCATTTAAAGCTTTAAAACTTTTAAAATTATGGAAGTTTAAAATTTAAATTAGAAATCGTATGAATTACGGTGTACTATTCGCATTACAATTTTCTACCCTGCGTGTGTTAGAGTTAGGAAAGTGTTTAGGTTAGTTAAATTCAAATGTAGTTATCAGATTGAAAATTAAAATTTGCCTATGGCCTTAAATTGGGGTGGGTCTGAAAAGCAAAATCCCAAAAAGCAAAATCCCAAAAAGCAAAATCCCAAAAAGCAAAATCCTAAAAAGCAAAATCCCAAAAAGCAAAATCCTTAAGTAATAAATCATTTTTTGGCGGGAAACTTGCTTTTTGGGATTTTGCTTTTTGGGATTTTGCTTTTCAGACAAAAAAATTTTTTTTGTTTTCTGGCATGTGTCGGTGTTTTAAGGATTTCTTTGATGTTTTAAGTAATTTTTTGGGATTTTGCTTTTTGGGATTTTGCTTTTCAGACAAAAATTTTTTTTTTGTTTTTTTGGCATTTGTCGGTGTTTTAAGGATTTCTTTGATGTTTTAACTAATTTTTTGGGATTTTGCTTTTTGGGATTTTGCTTTTCAGACAAAAAATTTTTTTTTGTTTTTTTTTGGCATTTGTCGGTGTTTTATGGATTTCTTTGATGTTTTAAGTAATATTTTGGGATTTTGCTTATTGGGATTTTGCTTTTTGGGATTTTGCTTTTCAGACAAAAATTTTTTTTTTCGTTTTTTGGCATTTGTCGGTGTTTTATGGATTTCTTTGATGTTTTAAGTAATTTTTTGGGATTTTGCTTTTTGGGATTTTGCTTTTCAGACAAAAAATTTTTTTTTGTTTTCTGGCATGTGTCGGTGTTTTAAGGATTTCTTTGATGTTTTAAGTAATTTTTTGGGATTTTGCTTTTTGGGATTTTGCTTTTCAGACAAAAATTTTTTTTTTGTTTTTTTGGCATTTGTCGGTGTTTTAAGGATTTCTTTGATGTTTTAAGTAATTTTTTGGGATTTTGCTTTTTGGGATTTTGCTTTTCAGACAAAAAATTTTTTTTTGTTTTTTTTTGGCATTTGTCGGTGTTTTATGGATTTCTTTGATGTTTTAAGTAATATTTTGGGATTTTGCTTATTGGGATTTTGCTTTTTGGGATTTTGCTTTTCAGACAAAAATTTTTTTTTTCGTTTTTTGGCATTTGTCGGTGTTTTATGGATTTCTTTGATGTTTTAAGTAATTTTTTGGGATTTTGCTTTTTGGGATTTTGCTTTTTGGGATTTTGCTTTTTGGGATTTTGCTTTTCTGACAAAAAATTTTTTTTTGTTTTTTTGGCATTTGTCGGTGTTTTAAGGATTTCTTTGATGTTTTAAGTAATTTTTTGGGATTTTGCTTTTCAGACAAAAAATTTTTTTTGGCATTTGTCGGTGTTTTATGGATTTCTTTGATGTTTTAAATAATATTTTGGGATTTTGCTTATTGGGATTTTGCTTTTTGGAATTTTGCTTTTCAGACAAAAATTTTTTTTTTGTTTTCTGGCATGTGTCGGTGTTTTAGGATTTTTTTGATGTTTTAAGTATATTTTTTGGGATTTTGTTTTTCAGACAAAAAATTTTTTTTTTGTTTTTTTGGCATTTGTCGGTGTTTTATAGATTTCTTTGATGTTTTAAGTAATATTTTAGAATTTTGCTTATTGGGATTTGTTTTTCAGACAAAAATATTTTTTTTCGTTTTTTGGCATTTGTCGGTGTTTTATGGATTTCTTTGATGTTTTAAGTAATTTTTTGGGGATTTTGCTTTTTGGGATTTTGCTTTTCAGACAAAAAAATATTTATTTGGCGTTTTTTTGGCATTTGCCGACGTTTTAAGGATTTCTTTGATGTTTTAAGTAATTTTAATTAATTTCTTGGGGATTTTGCTTTTCATTTTTTTGAAACCCCCCCCCCCCCCCCCCCCCCCCCCAAGCTTTACAATTTGCTACGCCCTTGCCCATGATGGCCTTATCTCATATATATATTGTTTTTCTTTGTTTCTTGCGGCCTTGGCTCTTTAGATCCGAGCATATCGAAAAAATGGCCTTTTTTGACCAAAATGACAGATCGAGAATACCCTAAAAAGAAAAAATTGAAGAATCTTTTTTTCATAAAAAATCTCTTGTAACTTGTATTTGACATATCAAATAATGAAAATTTTTTTTTAGTATATCAAGTTTTTACATCAGCATTTAGATAATACAAAATATTTCGCGTCCAAACTTAAATACGACACGATATATTATCGGTTTTTAATAAAAGTTTTATTTGAAGTTTGAATTTAACAGTTTAGCTGTTGTAAATATGCAAAAAAAATTCAATTTATCTTTGTTTTTTAATCTTTTTTGTTTTTTTTGGCATTTATTCTAAGATTTTCGATGTTTATAGCTGACTAACTAAGTTTTATTAGAAAAAACGGTAAACGGGTTTGAAAATCCCTAAGATGGCAGGTTTGATCTCCGTAGTTAGCTCATAACTCTCAAAAATTTGTTGACCTGTGAAATTAGTTAGGGTCTATAGAAATTAAGCACACTTAATTAATTAATTTGCAGCATAACCTTACATAAAACAACAGAATCTCTTAGTAAACTACATCGTTAACCCGTGATCGGGTAAGGAAGGGATCTGGCGACCTGTGACATCGAGAGTGTAGTTGAAGGACCTTTTAAATCCTTGTGGCTTAAAATTAATCGTACAATTACAATCCAGATATCTTTTTATATTGCACTCTTATTAAGTATATTTTTTGTCTTAATAAATTAGCTTTTTTTTACGAACTTGACAAATGGCGAAGTCGTTGGCTGACTTATGTTGATGCCAAAATATTCTGATCAATATTTATGGTAAAATTTTAGTCAGATTATTAAAAAAAAGAAGTTTTTTTCGATATTGAAATAAGTTGTCGTTAGGCGAAAGCGCTTTTAGGCAAAATTATTTTCATTTTAGAAAAAGTGGGGCTACAGACCCTTGATGTGTTTTTAGGCCTTGATATATCATAATACACAATAATGTTGATTATTGTCCAGCCCGAAAAATGTAGTGGAGGAGACCCTTAAGCCGAAATTGGTACTGTGGAGTTTTTAGTATTTTGAAGATATTCAAATATATTATATTTTATTGGCCAAAACTTTGTGACTTTATTTCTTAAATATATAACAAAATAAGTAATTAAAATTTAGTCTATGTCTAATAATAACATTTGTTTAGAATTTAGAAATTGAATTAGGGGCCGTATAAACTCCACATGTAAATCATAAAAATTTACTTAGAAAATCAAAGAAATACATAAAACACCGACAAATGCCAAAAAAAGAAAAAAAATTTTTGTCTGAATAGCAAAATGCCCAAAAAATTACTTATAATTACTTAAACATCAAAGAAATTCATAAAACACCAATAAATGCCAAAAAACGAAAGATTTTTGTCTGAAAATCAAAATCCCCAAAAAATTACTTAAAATTACTTAAAACATCAAATAAATTCATAAAACACCGACAAATGCCAAAAAAAACAAAAAAAAATTTTGTTTGAAAAGTAAAATCCCCAAAAAATTACTTAAAATTACTTTAAACATCAAAGAAATACATAAAACACTGACAAATGCCAAAAACAAAAAAAAAATTTTTGTCTGAAAAGCAAAATCCCCAAAAAATTACTTAAAACATCAAAGAAATCCATAAAACACCGACAAATGCCAGAAAACAAAAAAAAATTTGTCTGAAAAGCAAAATCCCCAAAAAATTAATAAAAATACTTAAAACATCAAAGAAATCCTTAAAACGTCGACAAATGCCAAAAAAACAAAAAAAAAATATTTTGTCTGAAAAGCAAAATCCCAAAAAGCAAAATCCCCAAAAAATTACTTAAAATTACTTAAAACATCAAAGAAATCCATAAAACACCGACAAATGCCAAAAAACGAAAAAAAAAATTTTTGTCTGAAAAGCAAAATCCCCAAAAAATTACTTAAAACATCAAAGAAATCCATAAAACACCGACAAATGCCAGAAAACAAAAAAAAAATTTTTGTCTGAAAAGCAAAATCCCATTAAAAACATCAAAGAAATCCTTAAAACGTCGACAAATGCCAAAAAACAAAAAAAATTTTTTGTCTGAAAAACAAAATCCCAAAAAGCAAAATCCCCAAAAAATTACTTAAAATTACTTAAAACATCAAAGAAATACATAAAACACCGACAAATGCCAAAAAACAAAAAAAAAATTTTTGTCTGAAAAGCAAAATCCCAAAAAGCAAAATCCCAATAAGCAAAATCCCAAAATATTACTTAAAACATCAAAGAAATCCATAAAACACCGAAAAAACAAAAAAAAAATTTTTGTCTGAAAAGCAAAATCCCAAAAAGCAAAATCCCAAAAAATTACTTAAAACATCAAAGAAATCCATAAAACACCGACAAATGCCAAAAAACGAAAAAAAAAATTTTTGTCTGAAAAGCAAAATCCCAAAAAGCAAAATCCCAATAAGCAAAATTCCAAAATATTACTTAAAACATCAAAGAAATCCATAAAACACCGACAAATGCCAAAAAAAACAAAAAAAAAATTTTTTGTCTGAAAAGCACAATCCCAAAAAGCAAAATCCCAAAAAATTACTTAAAACATCAAAGAAATCCTTAAAACACCGACACATGCCAGAAAACAAAAAAAAATTTTTTGTCTGAAAAGCAAAATCCCAAAAAGCAAAATCCCAAAAAGTAAAATCCCAAAAAGCAAGTTTCCCGCCAAAAAATGATTTATTACTTAAGGATTTTGCTTTTTGGGATTTTGCTTTTTAGGATTTTGCTTTTTGGGATTTTGCTTTTTGGGATTTTGCTTTTTGGGATTTTGCTTTTCAGACCCACCCCTTAAATTGTCATAGCCGCATTTTGCAAGGGCACGTGCAAAGTGAGTTTTTATTTTCGTGAAATTTTTAAAATTTTGAAAAAATTTATTTTGAAATAAAACGCAATTTAAAAAGTTTTCAAATTTAGTATATGCGCATAAAATTCTTTTTCTGAAATAAAACTTTCTTTAAAAAATTTTGAAAAAAATAAAATTTTCCAAATTTCACGAAAATAAAAACTCACTTTGCACGTGCCCTACAAACTTCCCCAACCCCCTCTAAATAAACCTATGCCCAACGTCTTTAACTAGCCATTT
>JAUIRJ010000347.1:0-19376 GCA_030555515.1 Acutogordius australiensis | reverse complement strand
TTATTTAATACGATTAAAATCCAATATAGGTCATTTAAGTTAAAACTACGTTTTCTCCAAAATTTTTACATGCAATTAAATATATAAATTGTGATTGTATATTCCTATGTGTAAATCTATAAAAATAATGTTATAATACAAAATATTCAATATAAATTGGGATAAAAAATACAAAAATTTGTTCTTGGATTTTAAATTTTTAAATATGATTAATTTCTACGAAAATTGCTTACAGTTCATAATTATTGTAAAAATAAATTTTTTTTGGCCTCTCTATAATAAATAACATTTTAATATTAAAGTAATCCATTTATATAAATTTTAATTTAAGTGTTACACACCCTTTTTCCATTTTTAATCGTCAAACTTTATATGAAAAATTTAAGTATTATAGGGGAGAGCGGGGCGAGGTGACGAATAGGACAAAGTAATTTTTTCAAATATTATGTCTGTAAAATTAAATTGGTTAAAATTGGGTGTTAAAATATATTTTGATAAGCATAACCTGTGAGAAAAAAAAATTCTAAATAGCCTCTTATTAAAGAAATAGGGTAAATAAACTGTTTTTTGGGCACTTTTTACCGAAAAAACCTTTATGTTTTGATGTTTAGTCAAAATATCAAAATAAACAACTAAATAAGGTTTTTTTTATTAAAAAAACTGTTATTTAATTATTCTATATTTTAAGCGTACTAAAAACGCCAAATTATTTGAACTATATTGATTTTATATATATCAAAGAAGCTGTGGGGCGATGTGGTTGGGGGTGAGATGGTTTTTTTAATTTTTATCAGCTTTTTATTAATGAGAGAAATTACAAACGAAACACTTGTTTACCAAACGAAAATGCCATACAATTAGCTTTTAAGGTAAAAACCGGCAAAATATTGCCCAAATATCTAAAAATTATTAGATTATATTAATATGTCAAGATAAAACATTAGCCAAACAACATTAAGAAAAAGATTTAAGTCTGCTCCTAAAGACTATAAATATGTTTTTTTCCTAAAGAAGAAAACGATTTAGTTATGGATTATACTAGAAGCTGCACGAATATACAATGGGTTAAGCCCAAAAAAGGTATCATGTTTATTTTATAATGTATTTATCAAATAGATTACTAAACTTGCTTAATCTTATGTTACCTTAATAAAAATCGTTAATAATTGGATAAGGAGTGAAAGAATTGGTAATTTTGGGTTTACCCTGTTTCTCAAAAAAAACAAGGAAGTTTCTTTAAGGCTTTTTGAAGCCACAAGTCTTGCCAGGGCCACAGGATTTAATCCTAGTAGTCTTGCAAAATTTTTTAAAAATCTCTAAAATCATAGAAGTAAAACATATTAATCCAGAAATTATTTGGAATGCTGATGAGACAGGACTGACCACCAGTGTTTAATTATTTCTAAGAGTTGGAGTTCAAAATATTTGGCATTTAGCCATATTTTGAACTCAACTCTTTACTAACCATTTTTACCCCCCCCCCCCCCTATTTGAAAAAATTTAAATGAAAAAAATCTCTTGCAACTCACCTCAAAAAATTCCTAATTATAAAAATGAATAATTCTCAAAAAAATGCATTTTGTTTCTTTTTTCCTCAAATGAGCTCAAATGGCTTATCCGAACAAGCTGAATTATCAGTTTGAACTTTAGGATTATCACAGGGAACTGCTGCCAAATTTGGGTATAATTGCTTCTGAGTGTGAATTAATTAAGAACGGCATTTATTACCCAAGAATACCAATTTAGGAAATATTATTTAGAAGTTAATAAATTTGAGCTTGGTTCTTTAAAAAACTTATGAAAATTTTAATTATTATAATAAAATTTAAATAACAAACATGAGTTTGGCCATAAAACTAAGTTTTCCAAAAATTGCCCAGAGTACCTCACTCCGACTCATTTGAAAAAATTCCATATTGAAAAAAAAAAGAAAAATGGTTCATCAAAACTATCATTTGTTTTACCAAAAAATAAAAAAATTGAGTTCTTTTTTATCAAAATGAGAAATATTTATTTTTTTTAAATGAAAATTTTTCATTTGAATATTTTTTACCCCCGTGAAAAAGTGAATTCCCTCATATTCACTTTTTTCTTTCCTCACCATTCACTAGAATTGAGGAATTCACTGCGGCTGAATTCTTTTTTATTAAACACTGCTGACCACAGTTTAATGTCTAAGAAAAATCAGCTTTTTGAGGTGCTAAAAAGATACATAACTTGAAAAGGATGAGTTTTTAATTGTAATTGCTCCAACCTATTGTTAACAGGCCTAAGAAAAGGAAAAACTCAAAAAAAATTTTTAAATAAATATTTATCATAATATATGCTAATTATCTTATGTAATAAAATGTCTAATAAACCCTTTTATATTATTATTATGAACTCATTTTTTAACCAACCATCTCTCCCCCTACACCACTTCACCCTTGGGACGTGGCGAAAATGATTTTTTTAACTCGAAATATCTGTTAAAATATAACAGTTTAAAATAAAGTTGTACACGTAAATACAGTATTAAAATACCTATCTTTTGAGATATACATTGAATAGATAATTTAAAAAAAAAGTTCAAATATCGAAATACAATCATCTCGCCCCTCTCTCCCCTACTTAGTAGTGGCTTTTTGCATGTTAAAATCCTCAATTATAACCTCATTTTTGAATTTTTTGAATTGTGCAAAATATTCTCGAAACTATGGATTTATATCTTTAATTTTGCTCAAGGTCTGAAAATTAGCCACAAGAAATATGAAAGAAAATTTTCAAACGAATTTTTTGGCATTTAGTTTTTAGGCATAATAACGCGACATGTACAAAGTTATGCAAAAATTATATCTTTAGCAATTTTTTGGAACCCTCTTTTTAATTCTGGTCAAACTTTGTAACTCAGAACGGCTGTGTGCAATGAATCCCAGATATAGGCGGTACTTGGTATTTTCAATTTGTGAATGAAAATTAATATATACCATTTTAAGATATTAAGTGTTCAAAGTTGAAGAAAGTAAAAATAATTACAAAAATTTTGTTTTATTGCTAATAACACGAACCTGGTGCAAAATTTTTATCAGGCCGAGCTTTTATTTTTATTCAATTGAGACGGATCAGTTTATATTCGTTTTGTACGTACTTTAAAATTTACCCAATCAATCTTTTGATACTTTTATAGCAGAATGTTGTATACAAAAATATTTGTCAAATCATAAATTATATATTAGTTTATAGAGCTGGAGGTCCTTTACACAGCCATCTTCGAGTGTTTGCCTCGTAAGTATAAAAGCCGACGTTCGATATTCACGTTGCTCGCTTCAACCATTATAATGTTACTGGCGCTCCCTTTTATCATGAATGTATGACATTTTAATTATTATGATATGGACAATTTAAATTTATTATAAGAAAAACGTTTACTTATAATATGATCGGAAAAGTAAGCATTTTGTTATGTGTATATTTGTAGCTGGTGGTCTTTGAACAATCCGTTATGAGCGTCTGCAAAGCAGCGAAATTTTAAGACCGCAAAAAATGATGATGATTGATTTAGAAAGTTTTTAGCGAATTATAATTGATAAAATTTTCAACTTTTATTGCAATTCAAATAAAAATTTTTATATTGTTAGATGTAAAACTACTTAATGTTGGTTGGTAAAAACATAATTCTGTGCGCTAAATTATAAATTTTGTCAACTAATCATAGAGTCTTAATTAATTTGGTTCAGCTTTAGTCATGTTTCATTTTTTATTTATTTTCCATAAAAAACTCAAGTTTTTTGAGAGCCAGGCCTATTGCATTATCGTCACCCTCATTGATTAAACGGGTTAAAACCCTTTTCAAATCTCTATTTTAAATTTTATAAAAATAATAAAACATAGATATCAATGTCAGAAAAAAACTATATAAAATTATACATGAATTTAACCCCAGCAGAGTGACCTTACCTCATATATATTTTCCTTTTTTTGCAGTTTCTTCCCTTCAGCTATAGATCTGTCTTAATTTAAAAATGTCTTTGACCAAAACAGATTTTGCGACCTTTAAAATATCCTAAAAATAAAAAATTTGATTAATCAAAATTCCTGGTAACTTATGTTTATCATCTCAAATAATGACAATTAAATTTTTTAAATATAAGCCCTTACATTAACCACTAGATTTGGCATTTCAATCAACAAAAAAAAATATCGTTTAAGGTTTATATTACGCTTTATAAAAACATTATTCTTATTTACCCCCTTTTAAACAAAATAAAACACCTTTTATTAATTTCTACCTGTAGGTAAATTTAAATAGTTAACCAATGTGTTTGTTAACTGAATGTTTAATAAAACTCTAGGGAAAGAAGGTTTTCACAACTACGAGTAAATAGGATATTGCCTTTATACTTGTAAACATATAAATTTTATATTTTAAATTAGGGTGGAGTTTATTTATTCCAATTAGTTGACTGGTATTCCGCCATTTTATCCGTCATGGTTTTCTGCATGTTTGAAACATTTACTGTTGGTTGGATATATGGTAAAATTATTATTATATTTATTTACATAATTAACTATTCCATCTATGTTAAACAGCTCGACAAAATTTTGAGAATCATTAGCTAACTTTATGTAGACCTGCCTTCATGGTCAATAAATTTATTTACTATTTTTTAGATCAAACTTTGTAAAGCGCTTATAAACGCAAAATATTTTTAGAAAATGTGTAAAAAAGGAAAAAATAATACTAATTGTGTTGTAAATTATTAAAATTAGCTAAATTCAAATAATACTATTATAAGTTCGAACCGATACAATATCATATCGTATTTTTGTAGTTAAAATTATTTTGCATATGATGAAGAAAAATATGCTTAAATATCATTGTTCAATATTTTAAACAAAAATTAGAACACAAATAAAAATCTTTTTTCAATTTTTTAGAATTTTAAAGTGAAGGAATCATTTTGCTAGGTCAATTAGATAGTCATTTTTAATACGCTAGTTTGGAAGAAATTCTGGGAACAATAATATTTGAGATAAAGTTGCCATCATATGGATTATTAATCTGTTCGTCGATCACTTTTTAATTTTTGTCGATCTCTGCTGGTAAACAAGTATTAACCATTTGAGAGGGAGATAAATTTATATCAAATGATAGTATACTGCCTTGTTTATCCTATACGATAACAAAGCCATAATAAAAACGTCAAAAGAAGACCAGATTTTAAGGAGGTGGTTTTTCAGCAAATACTTCTCTACATACGTTTAATTTTAGATTTCCTTTTTTGAATTCTAAAATTGCTTTAGTTCTGTAGATTCAGAAAAACAGTAAACGAGTTTGAAGAAGAATAATAATAATTTCTTTACAAATTTATTATATTTTTTTTGCTATCTTACTTTTTTTTAATGTTATATTTTTAAATGTTTTTAACATAATTACTATTTATAATAAATATTTTTTTTCTATCAGGTGCTCAACGATTTGTTAACGATATCGAATTTATGTTAGATCGTCCCCTTCCTTTCTCTAAAATATGGATTTTCTTATGGAAATTTGTTATACCTCTTTTATTATTTGTAAGCCCTAAATTCTTTTTTTAATTTTTCAACGTCGTATACACATTTTATAAAAATATATCAATATTTGATGATTTGCAAACAAGACACGACTTTTTATTTAATTCAATAAGAAAAAGATTTTTTTATGTTTAAAAAACATAGTTAGGAGAATTTTTGTTAAATTGGGAGTATGAAAATTTTAAGTTTGAAATACGGAAACACGGGCTACATTAATAATAATATTTATGTTGGGAGAAAAAATATAATTTTACGGGCAATAATAACCTTTTATATTTTATGTGTGCTTTTTCGCAATATTTACCATTTGGGTTATTAAATTTTTTTAAATATGCTTGCCCAAAATCTTCCTTTCATAAAATGTATCCAAGAAGTAGCACTAATACTGATGGCTTTAAATTAAAAAATTGCATCGATTTTTTTAAGGTGCGTAGTGAAATTTACCCTCGGTGAGTTGATTTTAAAAGTTTAAACATTAAGTGTTAACTTTAAATGTAGTTGAACACATTAGTGTTTCTTTGATTTAAAATTACTTAGAATTAAAAATAAATTATTTCTTATCTCACGATCAAAAAGTTATCTTTTGTCACTCAGGTAAACAATTTTTGAGAGTTATGAGTTAACAACAGAGATCAAACCTGCCATTTTAGGGAATATCAAATCCGTTTACCGTTTTTCCTTCTCAAACTTAGTTAGTCTGTTATAAACATTAAAACTTTTTGAAAAAAAAAGGTTTAAAAACCAAAAAAGATTCAAAAACAAAAATAAATTCAGTTTTATTAATGCATATTCACAATAGTTAAACGGTTTAATATAAACTTTAAATAATATTTTCATTAAACCGATAATATATCGTGTTGTATTTAAGTTTGGACGCGAAATATTTTGTATTATCTAAATGCCGATGTAAGAGCTTTATATTTTAATAATTTTATTTTCAATTATATGTGATTTAAAATAGTTTCTAACATAAATATTTGTTGACCTGTGTCATAAAAGATTAAAAGCTTAAGCTTGAAATTCTCAAAAATTTCTTGCTTTTTCTGTTAAAAAGTTTTAAAAACTACATGGTAATTTAATACCAAGTATTGTTTCTAATCGCTCCCTTTATATTTTCTCCTATTATAATCACATATTATTTTTTTATTCGGTTCATCAATAATAAAGCCAAAAAACTTGGATTGAAAAGAAGAGTAAATTTTATGTAGATGAGGACCTATATTTTTAAAATAGAGGTAATGTTTTTTTAATTTGTATATTTTTGCACACAACAGTTTAAAATTTATTTCAGTTTGCATTTATAAAATAATAGGACTAATTGTTAATGCTCCATAACCCGTGCATTTTTACAATTTGATTTACGATTTCGGCCACTGATAGATATATTAAACAATAAGTTTAATTAGATGATAAAGATTTTATAAAAAAAAATAAATAAAAAGAATAGTAATGTTGTTTGAAATAAATTTTTTAAGTTTTTTCCAGGCGCTCAAGCGCTGTGGCCCGTAGGGCGGCTATCATTCATATGCGAAAAGGAAAATGCGCTCAAAATTGTTTTAATTCCAAAACGTTTTTGAACTAATGGGTAACTACGCCTAGATTTAGCCTACATTCCTATATTTCCTATTTGCTTTTAGAGCCCTAACCAGATTTTTTTAGGAGGAGGGAGAGAGAGAGATATTTAAGGCGGTTTTTCAAAGTGAAGGCGTGGTAAAAGATATTTTTTTAGTTGGTTTGAACAGCTTAACATGAGCAAGTATACTCGGTCCTGGGAAAAAAATGAGCCAAAAAACTCTGGCTCATTTTATCCCCAAAACTTATAGAAAGAAAAAATGAAAGGGAGCTACAAATAAAGGGCCATAATAAGAATTTAAAAAAAGCCCTCACTAAGAAAAGGGGCAGAAAAATTTAAATAAGTGGCTCTTAGAGAGCCCATTTTTTTGTTTGATAATGATTTTGAAAACTTTTGATATTTTCTTTATAATAATGATGGGTTAGTTATTCTTAAAATTCTTAGGAATTATTTTGAAGAATAGGGACTTTTTTATATATGCCCCTTTTTTTAGCAAATAGGGCTTTCTTTTGTCATGCCCACGAGTGTTGCATTTGGAAAAAAACTCAAAAACTTGTAAAAAAAAAAGGCTCATTTATTTTTTTTCCAGTCTTGGGTATACTACGTCAAACGTTAATTACATAATAATCCTTATGTACATTATATATTAACTAGGTTGCCCTCGTTTTTAACATCGTGTTTCATGAACCCGTTCAATACGGTAATTATATATACCCAGATTGGGCTATACTTGTCGGCTGGGCTATAAGCATATCAAGCCTGGTGCCCATTCCTCTTTATGCAATCTACATATTGTCTCGGAATAAAGAATCTAACTTAAGAAAGGTTTAAATTATTTATAATCCAAAAAAATTTATTCAAAATCGCGTTGAGGAATTTAAAAATATTAACAAATATTTATAATTAAATGAATTTAAGAAATATTCATTCAAGATAATGTCTTACTGAATTGGTAAAACTGTTCCATTATTTTACTCTTTAATAATCCTCTTTAATAATCAATTATACAAAATTTAGTTTTTCTGCTTAAATATTTAATTTTATTAAAATATAGTTCAATTGAATCTTGAAAGCCTACCTTATCAAATAATTTATTATGATTTAAAGTTAATACCAGGAAGTGCGTTCAACCCAGTGCTGCTTCGTCCGAAAAATAGGTCGGCCGGAAATTTCAAAACCAGGTGGGTTTGGCCTGAATTAAAAAAAAAATTACAAATTGGGCCCGCCCTACTTATAACTTATAAAAATAAATTTTTTAATGGCCCTTGTTGCCGAGCCCTATGCTAAACCATTAAATATGAATCTTTTACACTTTTTATAAATGTTTTTTGTTTAAATTTTTTTCTACTTTATCATCAAAAGAAAATACTCAATTGCTTAAAGCCTTCGAACAGTTGGGGACCATTTAATGAACCATTCCGCTCCCAATACATGCTCAAAGATATATCGCAGGAAGGATTTTAAAACATGAAATTTTACATAGTGTCTCTTTTTCAAGTTTTAATGTTCTTTTTAACTTTGTGATCAAATTAACTAATTTTACTATTTTACAAATTAATTTTAACAGTTAAATTAGCCTATTCATGACTTTATAGATTATATCTCTAGTATACATTATATTTTCTACTTAAAAACATCATCTTAAGAATTTTTAAGTGTTATTAAAAACACGTCACCTATATGCGCAAGATCAAACGGTTATTATTAAAAATTATTTCAATATTTCACTAGTTTTATACTACACAATTTATTGCTCAAAGGTTTACTAAGGTTTTGTTTTCAAACTTGACAGATTTGTTACGTAGAAATTTACATTATAAATTATAGTATTTATAAATTTTGTCATTACCTTAATTTAAAATAAATTAATTAAATTTATCCAACTACAACCGTGAATTTAGATCGCCCGTTCTTTCCCTTGTTTCTATTTTCTTGCTATCTTTTTTTCTATGATACCAAACTCATTTCAAATTTCCTAACCAAAATTAATGTAACAAAATTAATAGTTTTATGTTCAGTCGTTTAAGTCCGAAAACTTAAGGTAAATATTGAAAAAAAAATGTGCAAAAAAAACTACTTAGCATTCTTTATAAAAAAGATTGGTGTTTTTAAAACAACTTGATATATAGGAACCGACTTATTAAATAACAAACATTTAAATATGTGCAGTGATCAAGGTCGAGCAATAAAACTTTGGTTGTGATTTAAGGTTTTATAAATTGACACGTTAAGTTAAAAAAAGCATTTAAAAAGTAAGTATTTGTTTCTCACTTTTAAAAAATTTCGCCAATAAAATCCAAAACTCAAGGGTAATATGTCTAAATAGGTAATTTTTTTTTTGGAAATTTTAGTAGCATCAAAAGATTTAGGGTAATTTACCGTAAATAACAAGATACTGGCCACATCTTAAAGTAAATTCGAAAAACATGGTGAATGATAAGTATAATAAACCTTCATAGCCAATACGTACATAAAATTCAAATGTTGGCACATAAATCATTAATTTATGTTAGGAATTTTTCTCTTTTTTTTATTTCTAGAAAAACATATATACTAAAATTCTTTTATTTTACCTCAAATTAGAGTTATTGTCTGACATTTACATACTCTAAATGAGATTTAAATATTTAATTTAAACCTTGCCTTTAATGATTTCATCACATTGCAGGCCTGATTCCAACTTTTCCAATTTGAGAGGGGGGGGGGGCAGAAAAAACCGCCTTCGGCGGCAGTAGCCGTGTCGATTACGGCAAAAAAATATACATGTACACTCAAGCTTTTTATCAATTAAAATGTGCCCTCACAGCTCAACGTATTAAAGCCAAATAAAAAACTAATAGAAAAAATGTTAAAAAAATTAGACAACGCATCTCTGTAATCATCAAAAAATCGCATTTTTTTAATTTTTTTATTAAAAAATTTTTGCTACGTTAATTTATTTATATTGGGGGGGGGGGGGGGGGGGAATGCCCCCTCCCCCAAATGGGTCTAGAATCATGCCGGTCACAACGTGTCATCTTTAGTGAGAGTGCTTCATGTTGTGTTATACACCAAAGTCAAGCAACTAGCCTGGTTAATAGGTGGAAAAAAGTTTCGCCCTCCGTCTGAATTTGACGCCGACTTGCGTGAAATTTTGTGTAAGCCTGTGAGATATATGTATATGGTTATCTCATATATATTCTATTATTGTCTTTAATTTTATGGCTACAAATTTTGTTTTATATCTACGTAATATATTACTTTATGCATAATTTAAAATTTAGCTACTTAAGTTTTTATTCTATATATTTTTTTATTGTTTAATAATATGCACACCTCCCTCCAATTCCCTTTTTTCTCATAATTTTACAGTTAAATTATTTACATTGTCTATATTGTTTTATCAGAAACTTCAAAAAAAAATTTATCTAAATTTTCTTTCTTTTTTATAATTAACAATTCAAATTAAAAAAATCAAATATATATCAACTTTATTTTAATTATGCTCTTTGATCACAATAAATAATTGTAATTGTATATCCACTTCTATCAAATTTAAATAAACGTTTCTTAAATTATTAACAGATTTTTATCCACCAGGTCAGGTTTGCCCAAAAAATTGGTTTTCTTTAATTTAAGTCTAAATTTTTCACATTTATAGCGTTTTATTGTTTTGACTATGTAAATTCAATCAGTTGGAATGGGCTAATAACACTGGTTGACAAATTATGACTTCATATCTTAGACCAACAACCTGAAAATGTTTCTAGTGCAGTTTTTCCTGCTGAATATCATGGGTTTTTCCGTTTTTTTCTACCTGATCTGGTTTTTATTTTTTTCGATGTTAATGTTGCCAAAATGTTCATTTGGCCCTTTTTGACCTTAATTTACACCATTAAAAAATTATAAATTATATTAACTTTTTATATTAAAAAAAGCTTAAATTTTTATCTATTCAAATATATAATTAATTTTTTTTTATGTATTATACTTTTTTAAAAAAACGAAATTTAAAAACCTACGTATTAGTTTAGATGTGTAACAAAGAGTTAATTGTAATTGTTTAGCCCCCGCCCATTTAGCTGTGCAAAACAAGTGTATTTGCTCACGTCTCTTCCATCAGTTTAAACAAACTTTGTATAAGTGCCCTCAACGGGTCGAAACCAGTATTAAAAGTTTTTACATTTGAACCAGCCCAAAACAAAAATGTTTTTAGCCTGGCCTGACGTTTTTATGTCCTATATAAATATCGAATTATTTAAATAAATTTTGAAACTTCGAATTTAGTACCAGGTACTTATTTCGAATTTCATCGCGACCTATTTTAAATATCATAAATTATACTATATTTAATACATATTTTCTATATAATCGTAATCGCCTTTGAAACTTGCTAATAAAATATTAAAGAATTTTTTTTATAATTTATTTTTACCTAGCTTGGCCCAAGCCAATTTTAATTAAAATAGAAACCAATTTTTTTACACTCTAGATTTTTAACACTGCCGATTTGTTCTAGAACTAAAGAAACCTGCTTTTTAGCCAAAATTAGAAATTTTTACGATGAATAATCGCCTTTTAGAATTTATATAAATATTGTTTAAACTTTTTTGAATAAAGAGATACACAATATAAAGAAATCAATTTATTAAAAACAAATACGCATTTGATTAAATTATTTAAAATATAATAAGTATTTATAGATTTGTTGTTAAAAATAAGTTTTTTTGATTTTCGCTGGTGAGTTTCATCAGTAATCGTTAGAAGCCAAAGGTAATCTGCCATCATCGACTCGTTCCAGAAACCTTTGTAGCGATTTTCTAACAAAGATATATCTTGGTGGAACCTCTCACCTCGTTCATCACTGACATCTCCTAGATTTCCAGGAAAGAAATCAAGGTGAGAGTGCAAAAAATGGATTTTAAGAGACATTCTGCATTTCATATTTTTAAAGGAGTCAAGACTTTTGAATTTTAATGTAAAAAACCCTTTTTTTATTCAAAGGTGGTCGAATTGAGCCCAAACACTTAATGTGGCTAAGGCTTTTTTTATTTATCGGACATTTGTGATCAGTTGTTTTTATTTACAATGAATTAAATTTTACATAAAACTAACAGTAACTTTATATCAAATTAAGTATAATATCTAATAAAAAAGGAGATAATATTCTAAAATTTTAACCTATATAAACAATTCATAAAAAATATTCTTAATTTAAAATTTACCTCCATTTTTTAGAATATGAATGAAGAAAAATACGTTTGGGTAGAAATTTTTTAAAGAATATGAATGAAGAAAAATATGTTTGGGTAGAAATTTTTAAACAAATAAATAAAGAAATGAAGAGTGAGAGAGAGAGAGAGAAAAAGAAGCGATGCATAAGCAGCAAGGCGTCAATGGGTTTAGAAATTAAATAAAATAAGGTAGGTTTTTAAATTTCGTTTTTTTAAAAAAGTAAAATACATTTTATAATAATTATATATTTAAATAGATAAAAATTTAAGCAAGTTAATATAATTTATAATTTTTTAATGGTGTAAATTAAGGTCAAAATGTGCCAAAAATGCACATTTTGGCAACTTTAACACCGAATAAAATAAAAACCAGATCAGGTAGGAAAAAACGGGAAAAACCATAATGTTCAGCAAAAAAACTGCACTAGAAACATTTTTTAGGTGGTTGGTCTAAAATTCTTGTCGATCAGTGTAATTTATCAACAAAAATGAACCAAATAAATATATTTTAGACTACGGGGCAAAACAATCCCGGGGGATTAGTATTATTTACCATAACGAATTTAGCGCGAGCTTTTAAAATTACCCCTAAACATTTATTTTATTTATTTAAACATTCTGTGTATTTAAAGATATGCCACCAACTGTTAATTTTAAAAAGGCCACTGATAAAATTAAAATGTTATAAAAATATTTTTTATAAGACAGGTCAACAATTTTTTGAGTGTTCTGGGCTAACTAAAGAGATCAAACGCCCTTAGGAAATATCAAATCCTTTCATTTTGAGAAAAGTATTAGCCGCAGCCTTTATTGCAACAGCTAAACTGTTTACTAAACTTCAAATTAAGCTTTTATTAAAAACCGATGTTAAACCGGTACTTATTGAAGTTTGGACGCGAAATATTTTGTATTATCTAAATGCTGATGCAAGAGCTTGATAAACTAAAAAACTTTATTTCTCATAATTTGATATGCTAATTACAAGTCAAAAAGAATTTTTTTATAATAAAAAATTTTTTAATTTTTTTTAGGAAAATCTCGATCTGTCAATTTGGTAAAAAAGCCATTTTTTCGATATTGACGGATGCAAGGAGCCAGCGGATATTTACTGAGTGTGGGTGGGTCTGAAAAGCAAAATCCCAAAAAGCAAAATCCCAAAAAGCAAAATCCCAAAAAGCAAAATCCTAAAAAGCAAAATCCCAAAAAGCAAAATCCTTAAGTAATAAATCATTTTTTGGCGGGAAACTTGCTTTTTGGGATTTTGCTTTTTGGGATTTTGCTTTTTGGGATTTTGCTTTTCAGACAAAAATTTTTTTTTTGTTTTCTGGCATGTGTCGGTGTTTTAAGGATTTCTTTGATGTTTTAAGTAATTTTTTGGGATTTTGCTTTTTGGGATTTTGCTTTTCAGACACAAAAATTTTTTTTTGTTTTTTTGGCATTTGTCGGTGTTTTATGGATTTCTTTGATGTTTTAAGTAATATTTTGGGATTTTCTTATTGGGATTTTGCTTTTTGGGATTTTGCTTTTCAGACAAAAATTTTTTTTTTGTTTTTTGGCATTTGTCGGTGTTTTATGGATTTATTTGATGTTTTAAGTAATATTTTGGGATTTTGCTTTTTGGGATTTTGCTTTTCAGACAAATTTTTTTTTTTCGTTTTTTGGCATTTGTCGGTGTTTTATGGATTTCTTAGATGTTTTAAGTAATTTTAAGTAATTTTTTGGGGATTTTGCTTTTTGGGATTTTGCTTTTCAGACAAAAAATTTTTTTTTGGCGTTTTTTTTGGCATTTGTTGACGTTTTAAGGATTTCTTTGATGTTTTAAGTAATTTTAATTAATTTCTTGGGGATTTTGCTTTTCAAACAAAATTTTTTTTGTTTTCTGGCATTTATTTTGTGGATTTCTTTGATGTTTTAAGTAATTTTTTGGGGATTTTGCTTTTCAGACAAATTTTTTTTTTGGGTTTTGGCATTTGTCGGTGTTTTATGTATTTCTTTGATGTTTTAAGTAATTTTAAGAAATTTTTTGGGGATTATGCTTTTTGGGATTTTGCTTTTCAGGCAAAAAAATTTGTTTTTTTGTTTTTTTTGGCATTTGTCGACGTTTTAAGGATTTCTTTGATGTATTAAGTAATTTTAAGTAATTTTTGGGGGATTTTGCTTGTCAGACAAATTTTTTTTTTTCGTTTTTTGGCATTTGTCGGTGTTTTATGGATTTCTTTGATGTTTTAAGTAATTTTTTGGGGATTTTGCTTTTCAGACATAAAAATTTTTTTTTGTTTTTTTGGCGTTTTTTTGGCATTTGCCGACGTTTTAAGGATATCTTTGATGTTTTAAGTAATTTTAATTAATTTTTTGGTGATTTTGCTTTTCAGACAAAAATTTTTTTTTGGTTTTTGGCATTTGTCGGTGTTTTATGTATTTCTTTGATGTTTTAAGTAATTTTAAGTAATTTTTTGGGGATTTTGCTTTTCAGACATAAAATTTTTTTTTTGTTTTTTTGCCATTTGTCGACGTTTTAAGGATTTCTTTGATGTTTTAAGTAATTTTAAGTAATTTTTGGGGGATTTTGCTTGTCAGACAAAAATTCTTTTTTCGTTTTTTGGCATTTGTCGGTGTTTTATGGATTTCTTTGATGTTTTAAGTAATTTTAAGTAATTTTTTGGGGATTTTGCTTTTTGGAATTTTGCTTTTCAGACATAAAAATTTGTTTTTGTTTTTTTGCCTTTTTTTTGGCATTTGTCGACGTTTTAAGGATTTCTTTGATGTTTTAAGTAATTTTAATTAATTTTTTGGGGATTTTGCTTTTCAGACAAAATTTTTTTTTTGTTTTCTGGCATTTGCCGGTGTTTTATGGATTTCTTTGATGTTTTAAGTAATTTAAAGTAATTTTTTGGGGATTTTGCTTTTTGGGGATTTGGCTTTTTGGGATTTTGCTTTTCAGACAAAAAAATTATTTTTTGTTTTTTTGGCATTTGTCGGCGTTTTAAGGATTTCTTTGATGTTTTAAGTAATTTTAATTAATTTTTTGGGGATTTTGCTTTTCAAACAAATTTTTTTTGTTTTCTGGCATTTGCCGGTGTTTTATGGATTTCTTTGATGTTTTAAGTAATTTTTTGGGGATTTTGCTTATCAGACAAAATTTTTTTTTCGTTTTTTGGCATTTGTCGGTGTTTATGGATTTTTTTGATGTTTGAAGTAATTTTAAGTAATTTTTGGGGGATTTTGCTTTTCAGACATAAAATTTTTTTTGTTTTTTGGCATTTGTCGGTGTTTTATGTATTTATTTGATGTTTGAAGTAATTTTAAGTAATTTTTTGGGGATTTTGCTTTTCAGACAAAATATTTTTTTTCGTTTTTTGGCATTTGTCTATACGGTAAAGCAATCAAGGAATTAGCTTTTTAATGAAGAAAAAACTTTCTGGGGATACTTTGTTTTTTGGATAAAAATTTTCTCTTGTTTATACATTCCCCCCTCTGTTCTCATAACATAACCTATATATATATGATTATATTTATTATTAAATATAATCTTAAATATGCGATTTACAAAGAACATATTGCATATTTAATTGTCATATGCATAACAAAAAAAATGAAAATGCTTGTAGCATATTTGCAATTAATATATTTGTATAAATTTAAATATTTATATTACATAGCAAATAATTTACTGTTTTGATATATATGATCACTTTTAAATGACAATAATTTATATATAGATAAAAGAAAAACTAAACCTAATTGACCCCCAAACAAACTTTTGAAAAACAGTTAAATAGGGATTTGTAGCCTAGGGAAAACAAATATACAATATAAACACATGTATTAAAAAAAAGATCTCACAAACTGCAGGTCAAATAACCGTGCTGATAATATTTTGCACACTATTAACTTATTAACTGAGCACCCCTTCATTCACACCGTATGTCACGTAAAAAACACACCGAATAATATAATACTTTTTACTGAAGATATGCTTTTGTTTAATAAAAATTTTTGTTCCCAAGGTTCAGCTTTTTTACATGTTGACAAGTTGCAATATAGGCAGAATATTTGTGACAGCAATTGCTTTTAAGAATTTAGCAGTTAAACACAAAAAGACAAACGATCATCCAGTTTTTTAAAGCCTATTTTGCATGGTCAAAGTGATTTTTCAACCTTTTATATTTTTTTCCAAAATTTAGATGCGAGTTAGAAAATATTAAAGCAAACACATCCAAATTAATATTTGTAGACCAAGAGAAAGCTATTACAAAGGCTTTAAAAAATGTTTTTTTTATTTTAAATTTTTACTGTGCACGCGGCACCTAAAAAAAAATATTCTGGATTATTTGACCACAAAACAAGGTGTTTGTTTAAAAGTCAGACAAATAATTATCAACAAAATATTTGATAAAAATGTAGGACTTGTATTGGCGCAAAGCAATAAGATATTTCTGCAACGAAGTAATGATTTAATAAAATATTGTTCTGAGCCTACAACTAATTACCCATTATTTAATTCATATTTTAAAAAGGATGTGGAGGATGTTTTATTTAAGTATGTATTTGAACCTTTGACCAATAAAACATGCAGTTTTTTAATAACAAATTATATTAGTGATCCATTAATCATGTATTTAAATGGATAATTGATTGGAATCCCCAATCTTTTATGCCATTAATAAATAAATTATATGAAATTGCACAAAATCATTTGTGAAATTTAGAAAGGGCATTCTTTAGGGGATTATTATTTAATAGATAAGAACGAAGAAACACAAATCATAAAAGAAATCCATAAAACACTGGCAAATGCCAAAAAACAAAAAAAAATTTTGTCTGAAAAGCAAAATCTCCAAAAAATTAATTAAAATTACTTAAAACATCAAAGAAATCCTTAGAACGCCGACAAATGCCAAAAAAACAAAAAATAATTTTTTTGTCTGAAAAGCAAAATCCCAAAAAGCAAAATCCCCAAAAAGCAAAATCCCCAAAAAATTACTTAAAATTACTTAAAACATCAAAGAAATACATAAAACACCGACAAATGCCAAAAACCAAAAAAAAAATTTTGTCTGAAAAACAATATCCCCAAAAAATTACTTAAAACATCAAAGAAATACATAAAACACCGACAAATGCCAAAAACCAAAAAAAAAATTTTGTCTGAAAAGCAATATACCCAAAAATTACTTAAAACATCAAAGAAATCCATAAAACACCGACAAATGCCAAAAAGCGAAAAAAAAAATTTTGTCTGAAAAGCAAAATCCCCAAAAAATTACTTAAAATTACTTAAAACATCAAAGAAATCCATAAAACACCGACAAATGCCAAAAAACGAAAAAAAAAATTGTCTGAAAAGCAAAATCCCCAAGAAATTACTTAAAATTATTTAAAACATCAAAGAAATCCTTAAAACGTCGACAAATGCCAAAAAAACAAAAAAAAAATTTTTGTCTGAAAAGCAAAATCCTACAAAGCAAAATCCCCAAAAAATTACTTAAAATTACTTAAAACATCAAAGAAATACATAAAACACCAACAAATGCCAAAAACCAAAAAAAAAAAAATTTGTCTGAAAAGCAAAATCCCCAAAAAATTACTTAAAACATCAAAGAAATCCATAAAACACCGACAATTGCCAGAAAACAAAAAAAATTTAAAAGCAAAATCCCCAAAAAATTAATTAAAATTACTTAAAACATCAAAGAAATCCTTAAAACGTCGACAAATGCCAAAAAAACGCCAAAAAAAACAAAAAAAAAATCTGAAAAGCAAAATCCCAAAAAGCAAAGTCCCAAAAAGCAAAATCCCAAAAAAATTACTTAAAATTACTTAAAACATCAAAGAAATCCATAAAACACCGACAAATGCCAAAAAACGAAAAAAAAAAATTTGTCTGAAAAGCAAAATCCCCAAAAAATTACTTAAAATTACTTAAAACATCAAAGTGGTCCTTAAAACGTCAACAAATGCCAAAAAAACAAAAAAAAATTTTTTTGTCTGAAAAGCAAAATCCCAAAAACCAAAATCCCCAAAAAATTACTTAAAACATCAAAGAAATACATAAAACACCGACAAATGCCAAAAACCAAAAAAAAAAATTTTGTCTGAAAAACAAAATCCCCATGAAATTACTTAAAACATCAAAGAAATCCATAAAACACCGACAAATGCCAGAAAACTAAAAAAAAATTTGTCTGAAAATCAAAATCCCCAAAAAATTAATTAAAATTACTTAAAACATCAAAGAAATCCTTAAAACGTCGACAAATGCCAAAAAAACGCCAAAAAAAATTTTTTTGTCTGAAAAGCAAAATCCCCAAAAAATTACTTAAAACATTAAAAAAATCCATAAAACACCGACAAATGCCAAAAAACGAAAAAAAAAATTTGTCTGAAAAGCAAAATCCCAAAAAGCAAAATCCCAAAATATTACTTAAAACATCAAAGAAATCCATAAAACACCGACAAATGCCAAAAAACAAAAAAAAAATTTTTGTCTGAAAAGCAAAATCCCAAAAAGCAAAATCCCAATAAGCAAAATCCCAAAATATTACTTAAAACATCAAAGAAATCCATAAAACACCGACAAATGCCAAAAAAACAAAAAAAAAATTTTTTGTCTGAAATGCAAAATCCCAAAAAGCAAAATCCCAAAAAATTACTTAAAACATCAAAAAAATCCTTAAAACACCGACACATGCCAGAAAACAAAAAAAAATTTTTTGTCTGAAAAGCAAAATCCCAAAAAGCAAAATCCCAAAAAGCAAGTTTCCCGCCAAAAAATGATTTATTACTTAAGGATTGGGATTTTGCTTTTTAGGATTTTGCTTTTTGGGATTTTGCTTTTTGGGATTTTGCTTTTTGGGATTTTGCTTTTCAGACCCACCCCTGAGTGTTAATAGCAATCTACTTTAAATTTTGTATCAAAAAACGGGTATAATAACCAATATTTTAAGAATTTTACAAAAACAAAAATATTAAAAAAAAAGTATAAATACCTTATGTTATTAAATAATCCTTTAATTTTTAAATCCTCCTTAAAGTGT
>JAUIRJ010000346.1:0-19387 GCA_030555515.1 Acutogordius australiensis | reverse complement strand
ACAATTCGAAAAACTACTCAACAATATAACTATCCTACTAGTATAAAAATATGTTATAATTAGTGTAGTTGTTTGTTATAAATCACTAAAAAACGCCAAAAATTTTCAAGTATTAAATTTGATGAAAATCATCACAGTGTTTAGTTTATATATGTTAAAAATATAATTTAATTTAAGGGGCATATTTTTTTCTAAATGAGGGACATTGTACCCTTAAGGGCGAGCATGCAAATAATTGTCATCTGGCTATATGGTCAATTTAGCCACGCCGGATAACCCAGCATTTGAGCTATCTCCCACTCATTAAGGCCTACGGTCTGAGAAAGCCACTAAATAAATCCGGGTTATGACTCTGCAAAAGGCTAACTTTTGATTTAGTTCTAACCCAAACGAGATAATGCCAATTGCCTATTTATAGTTTAAAAAATATAATAATTGAATAAATTTGTTTCAAATCGGCAAGACTATCGGTCTCTTCTTATTAGAACAAAGTTTTGTACCAAGCCTTTTATGGTAAAGATTGTTAGATAACGCAGATGCTGCTTGATTATTTTTTATTTTTGGGTTAATTTGTATTTTGACATTTTTTTTAAAAACTGAAGTATTCAAAAAAAATAGCTGTAATTTATTACATGTATGTTCATTTAAGTCCAAACTTAAGTTAAAACATTAAAGTTTGATACCTATATTTAATGAATCATTGTAGGTTATTTAACTATTAGTTGATGTCAAATTATTTTTTGGATAGATTCGGTAAACGAGCATGGGGAACAAATAGCCGTTATGGCCGATCTGGTGACAATCGCTGGAAATCTAAGCCAGAAAGTATATACATAAAAGGCTAGTTGAAACATTTTCAATATAATCTTTTCAACGAGATTATTTGTGCTTCATAATAGATAAATATGCGACTAGCAATTGTGAATTCCTTAATGATTAAAAAGATTTGATTAAGTAAAATAATATAACAGATGTATCACATAGGTCAACAAATTTTTAAAAGTTATGAGCTTTCAGAGATCAAATCTTAGGGATTTTCTAATCCGTTTCCGTTTTTTCTAATCAAACTTTGTATGTCAGCTGCCAACATTAAATTAAAAACTAAAATAAATTAAATTTAAAATATATGTTCAACAACTAAACTACTAAATTCACACTCAAGTAATATTTTCATTAATAACAAATAATATATCGTATCCTTTTTAGGTAGGGGTGCCAAATATTATGTATAATCTAAATGTTGATGTAAGAGCTTGATTTTTGTCATTAATTGAGATAAAAAAAACATAAGTTACAGATGATTTTAATATGACAGAAAATTCTTGATTCTCTCAGGGTATTCTCGAGGTCGCAAATCCTGTCGCTTTGGTCATAGCATAATAGCCGAAGGCGAAAACTTTGGGAAACGGAAAATATAAAAGATAAGGCTATTATGGGGATCATTTCATTTCAGTGTCAAAAACTTTTTTCTGTATATATCAACCTGTGTTATATATTCTAAAACGTGTTTGCCAATTCCTCCGCTCTTGATTTTATTATAATTTATTTTTCTATATATTTGGCATTATAGCGCACAGCTTGGCAAACCTTTTCAAGAATGGCAATAATTACCGGAACGATATAGTCTGTTTTTTAAACGGGAAGTTAATCAGCGTCGGAGGTTAATTAAATAATTTAATGAAAGTTTAAAAACTTCTATAGGTGAACTTTAATGAGCCTATCAAGTTTAGTTCTATTTTTAAACCTAGTAAAAATTAACGCCAACACTAAAAAATCCATTTGATTGAACCACATATAAATTTTTCTAAAAATGCGATTAAGACAAAAACTAGGGTTAGTTCATAATTTACATAACATATTAGGGTATATTTCGGTTGGTCTTTCTTTTTATAATACTCTCAAGAATTTAAACAAAATTAGATAGGTGTATTAAACTTTATAGAATATTTTCTATTTAATTACCAACAGAGAATGGCTGGCAACATCAGGACCATAGCTACTCTGAAGAAAAATGATGGACCTCACCCCTTCACATTGTAATTACATTATTAAAATTCCTCCCATGTGTCCGAATCATTTATTCAGCACGCCCCTTTAAGTCTATTTTGCATAATATGAATAGTTTTTTGCCATAGTTAACTATGTTTTAATAAAATTTATTTTTTAAAATGTCTTGCTAAATCTAGTTACGCCCTCATATGCCAACTTCTCAATATAATATATTCTCTGTAATTAATGCATTCTTTACTCCCGGGATTCGTTATAATATTCCCATCATATGCGCACTGAATATTATTTTTATGGACATTAATAAATTATATTTTTCCTTACAAAATTGTGATGTAACACTAAATAATAATCCAATAGTTTAACTGTCCTTTTTATATATAAGCCTCATAAGAATGGCCATTGAATAGCTGATAAACATAACGACAAATTTTAGCTTTGACAATAAAGTAAATTTTTTTATATTTTTTTTTTCGTTCATAAAATTAAATTTTTGTTTTATGGCAAAGGTCACAAAGCTGAAGTTTTACTTTTCAATACTCAATGATTTAAAAGGATAATTAATGAACACATATTTTCAATAACTGTGCCTCACTGTTTTAAAATGCCTTGTCTTTTTCACTTGGCTTCATTGGCTTACATGCATATTTATAAATAGAAATTATATACTGGAATAAAGTGGTTAGACAAATTTAGTTGCTTATTTATTAATTAATGTTACACAAGGATCCACATCAATATAAGTCCCTATTAAATATTTTTTGATTTTTTTTTTAGCACGTTTTTAGCTAATTTATTAAGCATAAAGAGGTGCGAAAATGCCATGAATGACGTTTTCTCAAAATTATATATTTTGTTTAAGACCCAATAGGACTTTTATTGATAAACGAAGATTTACTAATTTCTGGATCTTTCCTATAATCTATAGTATTGTTACCATTTTAATATTATGGCGGACGCATATACTAAAAAAAACAATATTTTTGAATATCCTGAAAAACTGATAATTTTTAGTTGTTTAGAATAGCATTTGTATAAAAGATAATTAAGTTCAAAAATGGATGTTTTTAAATATTATTTTTTTTAATGTATTATTTTATATCTATATAATGGTTAAAGAAAAATACAGGTCAACAAATCAATAGCTTGGCTAAGTTGATGATACAGTGAGATAACATACGATGGCCTTTAAATATTTTTTAAGTTTTTTAAACCCTACATGACCGGCTAAATTTATAGTTGACTATGGAAAAATGGCCAAATTTTGCAAAATTGACTGATTTTATGTCCTCGAACTAAAGAAACAAGATAAAAATAATTTTTCATATTAAATTTTATACAAAATAATGAGAAAAATAATTTATAAATATATCAAGCTCTTACATCAATATTTAGGTTATACAGAATATTTTGCACCCCAACCTAAATAGGACACTATATATTATCGGTCTAAAATATAAATGATTATTTTAGTTTGACAGTCTAGCTGTTCCATATATATGAGATCAAAGTTAAGACCCAAAAGCCCGCCTGACCCGGTGCCGGTCCGCCCGAAAAGCGGGCCGGGCCGGACTAAAATTTAAAACTGGCAGGACTGGCGGGGTCTGAATATAAAAAAAGGAATTACGGGCCGGGCCGAAATTGATTGCTCTATTTTTTTAAATTATTAACGAGAACTAGAGAAAAATTTTTTATTACACAATGAAGCGTATTACTTCTACACTCTGTATTTTATTGATTATTTTAGAACAAAAATTAATTCAACAGTGGTACATACCTTTAGGCTACTCAACAATTTAACTATTTTTACAATTATATATTAAACTGTATAATTTAAATAAGATGTAAGAGCTTGATACACTTACAAATTTTATTTCTCATTGTTTGAGATAAAAATATATGTTACAAGTGTTTTAATATAAAAAATCGATTTTTTTTTCTTTAGGGTATTCTCGAGATCGCAAAATTTGTCAATTTGGCCAAAAATGGCCATTTATATGATAAAGACCTAATAAAATAGCCGAAGGCAAAAGAAACTTTGGAAAACGGATATTACACAGGCCAACAAAATTTTAAGATTTTTGAGCCTACTAAAGAGATCAAACCATCGCAGAAATTTTCAAATCCGTTTACCATTTCTAATCAAACTTTGTAAATCAGCTATAAACATTGAAAATTTTAGATAAATGTCAAAAAAAAACAAATAAGAAACAAAAAATTGAAAAAATTATTAAACTGTTAAACTGTTAAATTTAGCCCTTAAATAATTTTATAAACCGATAATAAATTGTGTCATATTTAGGTTGAGGTGCCAAATATATTGTATAATCAAAATATTGATGCAAGAGCTACTTAGAAATTTTATTTATCATTGTTTTATATGACAAATATTAGTTACCAGAAATTTTTATATGAAAAAAGATTCTTGAATTTTTTATTTTTAGGGTATTCTAAATACGAAACCTGTCAATTGGTCAAAAAGGCCATTTTTTACGGATCTAAGGAGCCGAATGCGAAACAAACTACGAAAAATGGAAATTATATATGAGTTAAGGTCATCATGGGCATCAATTTATTACAATGAATAACCTTCTTTTCCCAGACATTGATATTTATCGAACTGTGCTATGCAAATAAAAATGTAAAAACACTGTGTTCGATTACACTGGACAACAAAAAAAAACAACATAAACAATTTTTTGAGAGTTTTGTAGAGAATTTTCTTGCGATAACGATCCCGGGTTTAGTTTTTTTTCCAATGCCTCCAATTTTTTTTAACCGCGTCCAAAGTTCAGAAAAAAAAATTACAAAATTTTTTTTACTATTAATTCTACAAAAAATCTATTGGCATATTCAGATTTCTTGTAAAAAACATATCTAAAAAAGGTTATTACCTAAAATTATTAGCAATTTACTTTCTAGTTATTTAGGATCAAAAAACGGATTTTATGACGAAAACGACAAATTTTATAAAAATGAAAAAATAAAAAAAAATTAAATATTTAAAAAAAAATTAAACCCCTTGCGTTAATAATGAATGTTTTCTTGAGCTAAATATATTTTTAAACTTTTGTTACTACCCATAGGTTTTATGATATAGAAGCCCAAAATACCCCAAAAATTGAAAAAACTTAACTTTGACACCAAATAACTAAAATCTGAGGCATTGGCTAAAATTCTGATTTCATATTCGTGATCAGCGCCAAAAACCTGACCAAAAACCATAGTTGCCATAAATGATGCTTAGGGTCGTCCAAATTTTGTTGTCCGGTGTTATCAATGTAATAGAGGTGTGACAGTATTACCTTATTTTAATAGCAAATTCTTTTTTAAAAATTATCACAAAATCTCCCGTTACAGCCACCTGTTGAAGATTGTGACATTTCCTGCGATACCAAAAATAACTAGCTTTTGGGAAATTTAAAAAAAATTGTTTTTTAACTTAGTGGGTCCGCAAAAAATTCAATGTTCAAATTTTTTAGCTTGTAATAAAATTTCGGGCTCGGGCTTACATAACCAAATTCTGGGCCTGGCCGAGTCTATCATATAGGGCGAGCCGGGCTGATATTACGGCTCGGTTTAAACTGTAATATATAAATAAGTCCTTTCAATTAATTTGTTTTTAATCTTTTTTTTTAATCTTTTTTGTTATCTCATATTTTAAATTAATGCATATAGCTGGCTTAAAAATAAATTTATATAGAAAAAAACGTTACAGTAATTTAAAAATTAGCTGGCATGTATGGCCTCTATAGTTAGCTTAAATATTTCTAAAATTTGTCGAGCTATGTAATATAACTGATAAAAAAAATAATATTTCAATATCATTAAAAAAGGTAAAATTTAAAAGCTCAATAAGGCATATTGAGCTCTATTTAACGACCAATAATTTTATGTTGTTTTACATCAAAATTAAGAGGTGAATTAATTAGAAAAACGAGAAGAAATTAAATAAAAATGAGTATACTCCGCAATATTTAACATAAATACTATACGCACTAGAGCTTTAAGCATCCCACTCACTTATTTGAGTTTCCCTGAGAAAATTTAAAACACAAATTACTACATTTCAATAAATTAAAAGCGGATAACAAAAACATAGAATAATTGCATAATGCCCTATAACATTAAGAAAAAAACAGCGATAGGTTAAATAGAAAAAAGGAAGCTAAACCGAAGTATATAATTTGATGTCTTAAAAACTTTTTAGACTATTTTTTGCAGACTTGTCTGATAGTAGGCCCAAAATAAAAAAATCTTAACCTAGAGTTAGGCATGATTACAAAAAATGAAGGTGGGGGCGTCTTACGATTTATTTTTTACATATTAAACCTACGATTAATGTATATTTCATACTTATGCCATTTTATTCGAGTCACTGCTGAGACACTATAAAATAGATTCAATAAACACAAATTGCGTAAATAATGATTTTATCTACTAATAATGACTCTAACTAACAATCAACATTTTGTGTTGTGGAAAGGTTACTTCGCTATAGTTTTACTACATTATGGGATTCTCTGCCAAACTGCTAACCGTAGAAATATGACAATGATGCCGACTGGATTAATTGAAATAATTACAAAGGGAAATATTCTAGGTAAGTAATTTATATTGATTTAGAGCGTTACTTACGGTAGCTTATTTTCTCGATATTAATGAAAAAGAGCGTGGCAGGACGGGCAGATGCATTTTAAATGAACATCCGAAATAATACTATTTATAAAAAACACGATATTAGGTTCTAAATTTTCGTTGTAGCCAAAAATTTATTATATAGGATCCATTTTTAAAAATACGGACAGGACCGTAAGGATGGATCATCCAGCTAAACAACATAAGCATCCCAGGTCTTGTAGTTTAAATATTCTACGGGCACCCGGAAAATTTTGGCCAATCAATTTTTACTCTAATTAATCAAAAAAGTTACTGGGTTTTCGAATATTTTCTAATACCATATGAGATTTTAAAAACTGCCGATGGGTGGCTAAAACCAATTGTTTTAAACCAGCTGTACAACGAGATGAGACTTTTCTAAAACTATTTAGATTTAAATTATTCAGGCACACGAATAGAACAAAACAGAGACGGGGGGAGTTCGCTCGACAAATATCAATATCAGTTAAAGAATTTACACTCAAATAAAATGATCCTTATGATATCATATATATTTTCCGTTTTCCAAAGTTTCTTTCGCCTTCAGCTATTTTGCTACGCCCATATCGAAATAATGGCTTTTATTGACAAAAGCGACAGATTTTGCGACCGAGAAAAAATTACGAGAAAAAAATAAAAAAAAATTTAAAATTTTTTTCATATCAAAAATACTTGTAACACATATTTTTTATCTCAAATTAAAATTTTTAGGTATATCAAGCTTTTACATCAACATTTAGCATAATAAGTTTATCCGGCATTCCATTAAATAGGACACAATATATTATTGGTTATTAATGAAAATATTATTTGAAGTTTAAATTTAGCAATGTAGCTGTTGTGAATATATATTTTTTTTGTATTTGATTCTTGTTTGTTTATTTTTTCAAAAATTGGTTAATGTTAACGAGAAATTTAACAAATAACAGTATAGACATTTTTGTTTTTACTAAGTCAACTGCTAACTCACAATTTTTAAACATAAATTCTAACCATCCAAATTCTGTTTAATGCTGTAATTTACACACATTTTAAAAGAACACTATTAATACCCAGTAATTTTCATATTTTAAACAACAAACTAAATCACTTTTTTATTGAATTTTTAAATCAGGGTTAAAATTTCGATAAAATTTTAAAATTAATAAATAAAATTTTACAAACAAAAAATACACCTACACATTTGACATCACAATTCTAAAGTTTTGATTTACAGCATCTATACAAACATAATGACACATACGAAAACGAAAAAAACCCATCTTCTTCATCGCAAACGAAAAAGATAATTACCGAGAAAAAAACTTACCCGCATCAAAAAATAATTTAAATCTTTCTAATATTTGTATTCCTTTTATTAACCATCTTAGCCAAAATGTATGCCACATATTAAAAAATCATGCCAATGTGTTTTTTAAACCCACTAAATCTTCTTATTTCATAAAACAAACTTTTCACAACCAAAACTTATCTAATTGTGTCTATAAATTCAATTGTAATAATTGTATTTTTTCTTATATAGGGCAAACTAGTCGGTTTATAAAAGAACAAAAAAACACGATATACTATAAAAACAACCAATTTTTTAAATCTGCTCTAGCAAAACATCACCTTTTAACCTCGCATTCATTAAATCTTACGCCACAAATTTTAAATGTTGAACAAAATAATTTTAAAAGAAAAATATTAGAAAGTTTTGCTATACAAAATAATCCCTAAAAAAATTGATTATAATTACATTTTAGATAAAGCCCACATTTTATCAATAATCACCATTTTCTATTTAATTAATTAATTTTAAAAAATCAGTAATCACCATTTTTTTAAAATAAATAATAAGCTTAATTTAATTAAAATTTGTACGCTTTTAAAATTTAGTTCATTATTTTTGTAATAAATACGAAATCTATGTGATTTTAGAATATTTTACATTATTTATACCACCGTGACTTATTAATTTACATTTTAACCATATCAAATTATAAAATTTTGACTTGGAATACAACATTCCATTCTATTTTTTTATTTTCTTTCCATGAAGAAGAGATTTATATTCTCAAAAATTTGATTATTTATATCATTTTTTTTGTTCATATTATTATTCCGGATAAACCATATATATTCAGTAATGATTATGGCTGACTAATATAGGTTGATTAAAAAAGGGATTTAAAAATCTTTTGTGTTATAATATTCAATCTTGTCTACATTTTAGCTCCAACCAATTGCCCGCCATTGTTTTGCGATCACTGGAAATGTTTGCACGGGTTGGATAGGAGTGCCCTTGGATGCGTAATTTGCCGGTGCAAATATTCTAAAAATTAAATTATACTGTTTGAATACCTCTTATATAGAGATAATAAAATAAATTACAACTATTATATTTATAATATGTAGTATACATAGTCTAAAAATTTTTGTTATAAAGCAGATAACTAACAATGGCACACAGTACTGCGACTGCAGATCAGTATACTCTATATAATTGTTATATATTGTTAAACCCTATTTGAATCATAAACCCTTAAAATTATTCGTTTTAGGAATTTTTCAGTTTTAGCTAACCAAGTTCCTCATATAAAGAAATGGCCCTTCAAAAACTTAATAATTTTAAATACCACCGTTAAATTAAAGTCCGCTTCGTTAGGATTATTATATTTAGTGGCAATTCTATATTAATTAAAATTCTATGTTGTCATGTAGCCGAAAAAAATCAAAATACTTAAGGTGCAAGAGTTATAAAATGTTATGTATAGATAATATGTAAATTTGTTTTTTAATAATTTAATTATGTAATTTAAATTGTCCTTTAAGTATTGACAAACCATGTCACATACCCCCCCCCCCCCCTACAAATTAAGCTTGATGGGTAACTTTACCTCATCTCCGACAATTGGGTGTTTATTTTACTTTTGCTTTTGGACTGCATATTTTTTTTTACCTTGCCATCGCATTTTACTACGTCGTACTTTAGACTCGAACCTTGCTTCAATACTACTACCTCCCGCCCAGGCGTTCATCTTTTGTTCAAATATTTTGTATTCAGTTATCTAGGCTTTACATTATGATGGTAAAAAATTTATTTTAACTCCACCCGTTTTTGTCCATGATTATTTCATTTAAGTCGATTTAACGTTTTTTGGTGTTTATATAAAATTGGCAGGTTTATTCGGTGTAAAATGCTTTCTCAGCTCTGTTTTATAGAAAAATGGGGCTTTTTTTCCCTTTTGCTTTAGAAAGCGTTTCTTTAATTTCTTGTGAGCCTTTCTTTCTTTTAAGAATACTAAAGGCTTTTTTCTTCCTTTTTAGCCCCGATCAAAAGTATGTCATAAAACGGACGCCATCTTGATTACCTTTGTCCCAAGTGCTTTTGCCCGAACATTAACGCTTAGGGTCCACTAGGAAATATGCTTCAGTTGTTTTTTGCTAGTGTAAAAAAATAAAGACGTGGGGATTATTCTAACTTGCTTGATTTTATCAGGACTTAAGGAAATAGCCGAAGTCTAAAGAAATTTCTGAAAACGGAGAATATATAGTAGATAAGACCATTATGAGGATCATTATCCACAGATGTTATAATTTTATTTTTTACTCGTAATATAACAGTTAATCCATAAAATTTAGCGACGAACAATCTATTACACAGGTCAAATATTTTTGAGGGTTCTTAGCTAACTACAGTGACCAGACCTGCTATTTCTGTGATTTTTAAATATGTATTCTTTTTTTTCCGATCAAATTCGGAATTCTTATTATAAACAAGCAGACTTTATGCCACCAACTATTTTTCTTTACTTTGTTGTTTTTATATAAGTTCATGCAAATAAGCTTTTTTGTTGTGTGACCTAATGTCTATCGTTAACTCTATATTAATGTTGTTTTTTATGCTAGTTTTTTAATATGTTTCATATAATTGTTTTGGAATAGTAACGTTAAAATAAGTGGCCAAGCTTAAAATTGATTTATTAAATATGCGAAGCTAAGTTTTATATCTATTTTTTTATTTAAATTTTTAATTTATTTAGCCAGGGGTTTAGCGTTTCATAATAACAAATTTAACATTTTTTTACGTTTTAATGACAACCATGGGGTGTGTCTTATAATGGATGCGAAAAGGTTAAATTTAAAAATTATTTTTCAGATTTATTTCTACTTTGTGTTTAATAAAATTTAAATATAAATTGATGATAACATATATTACTTTATAATTAAAGAAAACTTTCTTTAAATAATAAATAAATAATTTATAGCTTTAAAACTCATGAAGTTATAGATTTTTAATATTTTGACCCTACTGTAGCATTCGCGTAACAAATTTCTCACGCTAGGATTCGCGGTTTCAGGTCAACAATTACACTGGACAACAGAAAAAAACAACATGAACGATATTTACAGGTTTTTGTTTAGAATTTTTTGGAGATCATGATGGCGCTTTTAGTTTTTTTACTAATGCCTCCAATTTTTTTTAAAATGACCTCAAAGTCCAAAAAAGTGAATTTTGAACTTTAATAAAAATTAAAAAAATCGGTGCCGTTTGAAAGAGCATAGTCTCACGCATCTGATTATAAAAAAACTAATTAGTTTGCTTTATTAGAACTCTAGTTATTCAATTTTGAAAATTTCTATATAAAATGTTATTTTTAAGTTCATTGAACTTTTACACTCAACTCATACTGACCCCCTGCCCCTTACTGCCCCTTACGCTTCCATTCCTATTATTTTTTATACGCTCTCATTTTCCACTTCATTCTTCCAAATTTTCCTTATTATTTTTTAACCTAGTACCATTCTCTTTGATAAATTCATAAATTCCGCATCTCATAAATCCAATTTTGTTATTCCCATATTAATTCTCAGTAAAGGTAAAAAATAAATTTCACCATTTTTGGCTATTTGAATTAATTTTTTATGGCCTGATAGTAATATAAGCGCAGCATAATCCTAATGTTTGGGAGTTAGGTTAAAATTAAATAAGTATTAGTCTTAGGTTAGTCTTATGGCTTGAAGGGTTAGGGTTAAGTTAGAGTTAGTGTGAGGTTTAAGTTTCGATTAGGATTAGGGAGACAGGTTTAATGGGCTGATTAAGTATTAGTGTGACATATGGCTATAAATTTTGGCTTTTACATATGTCAACAAATTTTTAAGAGTTATGAGCTAACTACAGCGATCCAACCGGCCATAATCCGTTTACCGTTTTTTCTAATAAATTTTAGTTAGTCAGCTATTAATATTGAAAATTTTGGAAAAAATTTCAAAAAAATTAATAGGTTCAAAAACAAAAACAAACTTATTTGAGATTATAAATATAAGTTACAAGAGATGGTTATATGAAAAAAAGATCAAATTTTTTTTAAGGATATTCTTGAGGTCGCAATTTGTTTGGTCAAAAAAGGCCATTTTGGGATATGGGCGGATCTAAGTTCATGGCGGTAGAAACTATAAAAGGGAAATATGAATGAGATAAGGTCATCAAGAGGATGTATGCATTTAGGTTTTATAAACTTATTTTTTGTGACATTAAAATTTATTGACCTATGTTAATCATTGTAGATGTCTCGTATTTGCACCAATAACCCTAACATTTTCTGTTACATTTGTGGTGAATACACAATTAAATCACAAAGACGCAACATTACAAATTCAATAAAAGCAATTTATGAAGCTTACTTTGGTATGCCCCTAGGTTATCAAGATAAGGATTGGGCTCCTCACACTGTCTGCCTAACGTGCTACGTCGACCTTTTTAAATGGGTAGATCGAAAAAAATCATCATTTAAATTTGCGATTCCAATGGTATGGAGACAACCAAAAGATCATCTAACGGACTGTTATTTTTGCATGGTAAAAGTTGTCGGGTTAAAGCGAAATACTAGAAAAAAAATTAAATATCCCAACCTTGAATCAGCTTTACGGCCAGTTAGGCATTTTGAAAATTTACCAGTCCCTGAATTTTCTGATATTGGCTGCGATCAACCGTTAGTAGAAGAAACATACGAAGAAGAAATTGACCAGCTAGATGATACCCATTTAATTTCCCAAGTTATGTTAAACGACCTCGTCCGAGATCTTCGTTTGAGCAAAAACGACTCAGAGCTTTTAGCTTCAAGACTTAACCAATGGAATTTAGTAGATAAAGATTTAAAAATTACTTACTATCGAGAAAGAACCTCACAGCTTGAAAATTTTTTTTCCGTCAAAAATAAAATTAGTTACTGTAACGATATCGAAAATTTATTTCAAAGTTTGGGTCAAATTCACTGCCCAGTGGAATGGCGCCTTTTTATCGATGCTTCCGAAAATAGCTTAAAGGCGGTTTTAGTTCACAATGGTAACACCAAACCCTCAGTTCCCCTGGCCCATTCGGTCTATTTAAAAGAAGATTATACAAATTTAAAGGAAATTTTTAATTTAATTAAATACCATATATACAACTGGGACATATGTGGGGATCTAAAGGTCATATCCATCTTGATGGGTCTTCAGGGCGGTTACACAAAACACAGTTGCTTTTTATGTTTATGGAACAGCCGTGCGGATTCGGAGCATTATACCCATAAAAAATGGCCGAATAGGGAAAATTTTGTTCCAGGTGAATACAATGTAAAAAACGTTCCGCTTGTACACTCACACAAAATAATATTACCCCCGCTATATATCAAACTAGGATTAGCCAAAAATTTGATTAAATCCATGGCCAAGGCAGAATCCCAAGGATATTCTTACATTTGTACCACATTTAAGCAAATTCTTTCAAGTGATAAACTTAATGCCGGGGTTTTAAATGGACCGCAAATCAAACCTTTGTTTAATGATGAAAATTTTTTTAAAAGCTTAAACAATGCGGAATCGCTGGCTTGGCAATCAATTAAATGGGTTTCCAACAATTTTTTAGGAAATTCTAAACACCCAAACTACGTCGAAGAGATACAAAAATTATTATATAATTTTAAACAGGCAGGGTCAAGATTGTCCCTCAAAATGCATTTTTTGGAATGTCATTTGGATTTTTTTCCTCCAAATTTAGGAAATGTAAGTGATGAACAGGGTGAAAGATTTCACCAGGATATGCTCCTAATGGAAAAAAGGTATCAAGGGACTTGGAATAAATGCATGTTGGCAGACTATTGTTGGATGCTTTACCGCGAAAGCAGTTGTTTATACAATCGCAGATCATATAAAAATACATTCTAAATATTTACATGTCTTAAATGAATAAATTGTGCCTAATATTGTGTTTATATTGTGTATTTTAGGCGTTTAGTTAATAAATTCTCTTCACCAGTAGAAGACTAAATATTTTAGATTAAAACTAATTTCATATTCATATTCCATGTTAAAAACTGGTCTAGAAAAGTTAATTGTATAAATGATTTTTAATTTGGCTTGCGAAAAATTTGGGTCTGAAGTAAGGGGTGTAAAAAAAATAAATTTAAAAAAATTGAAAAATAAAAAAAAATCTTAATTTTCCAAAAAATAAAAATACCTTGAGTTGTTAAGTAAGGTTTTCTCTTTCTATACACCTTTTATTTTTTTTTTTGCTTTTTTTGTTATCAAGTTATTAAAGCTCAAAATACCCCTAAAATGACCAAAATGGCGTTTACCCTAAATAACAAAAATTCTGAGGCATTGGGAAAAATTCTGACTTCATATTCGTAATCAGCACCAAAAACTTGACCAAGATCAATGGTTGCCATAAATGATGCTTGAGGTCGTCCAAATTTTGTTGTCCAGTGTTATTTATGTCAGAAACGTGATTATTGTGAAAACGTAAAAGAATGCATCGCCATGATCAGGGCCGTACCAGGTTTCTCAAGCGCCCCTAGGCAAAAAAAAATAAGGCGCCCCTTATTTATTATAAAAGAACAAGAGGTAACAATAAAAATAATTTTTTTTAATATTAATTTATTGAAAAGGATGCATGGTAAAAATTTTATATAATTAGATATATGATAAAATAGAATTCTAAACAATGCATAATAGTAAAATCAATGTAGCGCCCTCAGCAAATGTCTGACCCATGAGATAGGCTGGTACGGCCCTGCCCATGATGGCCTAACCTCATACGTGTTTTTCGTTTTTCTTAGTTTCTTCCGTCTTTGGCTCCTTAGATCCGTCTATAGCGAAAAATGGCCTTTTTTGACCATATTGACAGATCTAAATATACCCTAAAAAGAAAAATTTAAAAATCTTTTTTGCATATTAAAATCCCTTGTAACTTATATTTTTAATCACAAATAATGGAAAAAAATTTTATTTATATATCAAGCTCTTACATCGGCATTTAGATAATACAAAATATTTTGCGTCCAAAGTTAAATACGACACGATATATTATCGGTTTTTAATGAAAATATTATTTGAAGTTTAAATTTAACAGTTTAATTATTGTAAATATGCAAAAATAAAATTTCAATTTATTTTTGTTTTTAAATCTTTTTTCATTTTTTAACCTTTTTTTCTAAAATTTTCAATGTCTATAACTGACTAACAAAGTTTGATTAGGAAAAACTGTAATTGATATTCCTTAAAGTGGCATGTTTGATATCTGTAGTTAACTCATAACTCTCAAAAAATTGTTGACCTGTGTAATAGTCAAATTTTCCATAAAAGTGTGCGTCGAACTCACAAGTCAACAATTTTTTGAAAGTTATGAGTTAACTACAGAGATCAAACCTGCCATCTTAGGGAATATCAAATCTACCGTTTCTCCTAATCAAACTTAAGTCAATTGTAAACATTGAAAATTTTAGAAAAAAAGGTCAAAAAACCAAATAAGATTTAAAACCAAAAAAAAAATTAAATTTTGTTAATGCATATTTTTATTTTAACTTGGTTTAATTCAAACTTTAAATAATATTTTCATTAAAAATCGATAATATATCATGTCGTATTTAAGTTTGGAGGCGAAATACTTTGTATTATCTAAATGCCGATGTAAGAGCTTGATATATTAATAAAATTTATTTTTCATTATTTGGGATAAAAAATATAAGTTACAAGAAACTTTTTTATGAAAAAAAGATTTTTAAATTTTTTCTTTTTAGGGTATATTTAGATATGTCAATTTGGTCAAAAAAGGCCATTTTTCGTTATAGACCAATCTAAGGGCCAAAGACCGAAGAAACTAAGAAAAACAAAAAATATAAAATTAGACCATCATCAGGATGCATTCTTTTATGTTTTCATTAAATTCACCTTTTTTGACATCGATATTTGTTGACCTCTGTGCTATATTTTATATAACCATTTTTTCCAAAATATTAAAAAAAAATTCTACGCCTTTAGGCTTAACTCATTTAAAACATTTTTTTAAAATTAAAAAAAAAATAATTTTAACAGTTAAAATAATAACTTTGTTAATTAGTTATGTTTATATAAATTTAGATATAAATTTATCAAGATATTTAAATATAATTAAAGCGACTAAAAGGAATGTGCAAAAATGTAAATACAATAATTAATAATGATGTAAAAACTCTTTTATTTTTTCTAACAAAATTTTAAATTTTTTTTATAAACGAATAAAGTCTGTATGCGCCCATAAAAAATGTTTTGTAAAAAAAAATTTATAATACAAAAAAGATATTTTTTTTCTGCCGCAAAATCAAATATAATTTTAGATCTTATGAACTTAAATTTAACCTAAACTACTAAAATCCTACTCTAGTTTTAAAATAATCTTTACCTAATATTCTTCTATGTCTATAATTTAACAAACTAACACAATTTAAATTTCAAATATATAAAGATTTTATTATTAAAAACGCTCATTATATGCGTATTTGATTCCTGGCACTAAGACAGATATGTACAAATCAGATTGTACTGCCCATTCGTTTTAACTCACATGGAAAAAAAAACTTTATACATCGGTAAAATGTAAATGTTTTAATTTAAGGTGGACTTGCTGAAGAAGTAGATCAAAAAATTTTATATGCTGCATTTATTCCATTTGGTGACATAATTGACGTGAATGTTCCGATGAACTATGAAACTCGTAATTTAATTTTTATATATATTGTCACCATTTGTTAAGGAATGGTTTCACTTTAAATATAAAATTCCATCTCTTAGGTTTGCTTATATCCTTAATTTTTATTTACCATTAAAATGTGTATTTTTTTATATATTAGAAAAACACAGAGGATTTGCATTTGTAGAATTTGAATCTCCTGAGGTTTTTTATGTCAATAATAATTTTTATAGGATGCTTTAGATGCTATAGATAATATGGTAAATATTTTGTTGTTTTATTTATTGTAAAGAATGATTCTGAAATTTTGGGGAGAACCCTTAGAGTTCATTTGGCTAAGCCTCCTAAAATAAGTAATAAACATGCCATTTGGACAAATGAAGAATGGCTTAGAGAAAGACAATTAACATTGGATGGTATAGAAAGAGAGCCTGCTACTGACAATAATATGGCCAATTTAATAAATAAGGCTGATGAGGATGAAGAAGATATAGCAGAAAAATCTGCAATTGTGGTAACCTAATTTTTATTTTTGGCATCTAGATTATTTAATGCAATATCTGTTTTTTGGAACTTTTATTACAATTTTAAAAACCAGTAGATTTTTTATTGAACCTGGGTGAATTAGTTATTATTAACCAATGTTAATACCAACAATTTGTAAAATAATTAAACTAAAAATGACTATATGATGATAAGTTTTGATTGTAGCATTAATTTACCACTAGATTGACAAATTTATATAAAATTAAAAATCTTATCAGATTAACTACTAAATATCTTATCAATACTTTTTTTCAGTTTGTTCAAGTATTATTAAACATTTGGAATTTAAAAGACTAATGTCACTCATAATTAAAAAATATTGAAACATTTTAAATAAAAGTAACTAATAATGTCATTAATGTTATTTATCCTTGTTAAAAGCTAAGAGGCAGAATATTTTTTCATCCAAATATGGACCAAAAAAATGGAATTCAACTAAATCTATATTTTTAGATTAAAAAAAGTTATAATTAATTTAAATAACCCAAGAGTGGCAATGTGTTGAATATCTTTTAAAATATAATATATTATTAATAATTTGTGACTTTTTTTTGATTACATAATAAATAATATGAATAATTATAATTGAGGCAAATCTAATAACACATTTTGTGTAGGAATTAAAAGTTATATAAGTCCATAGGACTTCACATGTTCAATTTTATGAAAACCATAACATAGCTCTAATATGAAATTTAAGTGGAAAAATTGTATTATTATTTTAGATGTTCTTTTATATTAGTTTTTTTTAATAAGTACATAAAAGGTTTTTACTGAATAATTAGTTATGAGTTACGAGAGAATTTTTTTTTATTTGTGTTAAATGAATTTTTAAACATTAATAATAAAATTGTTTATAATGAAAGTGCTCATATTCTTCCTCTTGAAATCATAGAGGTTTATAATTGGGGTGTGTAGTCTTCCTCTCTAGCAAATCCGAGGGCCAAAGAGGAAAGTTAAAACTCTGCGCCATTGAGGTGATATGGGGCGCCATTAAGTCGGGGGCAGGGGATTATTATTATTATTAGGGCGTATTTAATCATTGGGGGAAAAGGTCAATTGTTGACATTCATTAGGAAATGGGCAAGAAGGGTAAGGAATAAGTAATTGTAGACTTTTACATTTATCACAAACACAATTAATTTATTGTCAAATCCATTTCATCAAAATATCGAATCTCCATATAAAGTTCTCCTACCAGCACCAAACCAACACAAATAATTACTTTTCACCAAAAAAACCAACAACTATAAAATATATTCTTTTTACTATCGTTCCGTGCACGCGTAAGACACGTGCGTAAGGCGTGTGCGCGCGCACGACAGAAAGTATCATTCTTTCTTGTTTAAAAATTTTTAGGGACTTTTGTCTGCTTATATTTTAATTCTCGTCATTTTTATAACCATAATAAATTTGAGTCTTGTTTAAATTTATTGAAAAACAAAATAAACAATTTAACAGGGTTATATTTCTTGTAAAATCCCGGATTCAGTTTTTCTTATCCCTCCATTTATTATTGGGTCCAAAGTTTAGAAATACTTATATTTTAAACTATTAGGTTTTCTAAATCTATTGCCACGTTTAGATTAAAAAATTAAAAAAGTTAATTACTTAAATGATTAGCATTTCTTTTCAAGTTATTTTAATATCAAAAAAAAAAGATTTGATACAAAAACCTCTAATTTAATAAATAAAAAATAAATTAAAATCTTTAAAAAAAGATTAAACGCTTTACGACAGGTCAACACAAATCATTGTCAGAAATGTAATTTTTTAAAAATATAAAAGAATTATTGGGTCCAAAGTTTAGAAATACTCATATTATTAAAACTATTAGGGCTCCTAAATCTATTGCCACGTTTAGATTAAAAAACTAAAAAAGTTAATTACAAATGATTAGCATTTCTTTTCGAGTTATTTAAAATCAAAAAAAGATTTGATACAAAAACCTCTAATTTAAGAAATAAAAAATAAATTAAAATCTCTAAAAAAAAGGTTAAACGCTTTACGATATAACACAGGTCAACAACACATATCATTGTCAGAAATGTAAATTTTATGAAAAAAGAATGCATCCCCATAATAGCCTAATAACATATATATTTTTCGTTTTTCTTAGTTTCTTCCGCCTTTGGCTCTTTAGATTTGTCTATAATGGTCTTTTTGACCAAATTGACAGATCTAAATATACCCTAAAAAAAA
>JAUIRJ010000345.1:0-19393 GCA_030555515.1 Acutogordius australiensis | reverse complement strand
GTGGTCAATTCCACCTCAAATCGACAAACTTTTTCCCTTGAAGTCTCAGTTTTGGCTGAAAATTGGTACATTGGTATGGTCCTTGGGTGCTGATAAAAACCTAAATTTTTTTTGACCGGAAGTGATTTTTGACCGAGATATGAGCAAAAATATTTTTCATTTTTTTGCAAAAAAAAAATTCGAGGCAACTTTGCGCGCATGTATTATCAAAAGTATTGTAGCTAGAGTAATAATTTTTTTTTATTTTGAAGATCGTAATAAGGGCTACCTTAGATGCAATATTAAAAAAAAATTTTTTTAAGTTACCAAAAAATTAAAGTCAAGTTTAGACACAGATAGCTCAAAAAACGTATCTTAGAATTTTCTGAAAAATTTATATAATATGGCCCTTAATAATGTTAATAAATATATGATTTAAAAAGTTTGGGACCGTCATGACTTTTTACAAAATTTAAAAAAATCAATTTTTTGCACTAATTTTGGGACACATTTATGCCCTTTGCACTATATTAGAATATGCCAATGTGCCAAATTTGACAGTATTCAAAAAGCAGGACATATGGGCAATTATGTTAGGCCATAATAGTTTGATTTAATTAATTACTACTATTATTAAATTTACAATGAAAAAGTGAACCTTAAAACCGAAAAAAGTAAAAATTTTGCCTGTTTTTAAAATCGACTTTCTGGTTAACCAGCCAACCTTTTTTTAATATTTAACATTTATTTTATAGATAAAATATTGCTTAATAACATATAATAGCCCCACCTTTTTTCACTCGATTTTGACGCTTCTACAATAAAAATACCTAAATTTGCCAAAAAACAGCAAATTTTCAGGTGTCAAAAAACTAACGCAGATTGTATTAGTCTGTGCAAGTTTATTTTTTTATTATTTTTGCAAAATTATTTAAAAATATCTGGAACCTATATAATCAGTCATATTTTGCCTGTTAAAGTTTTAAAAATAGTATATATGTTATGTATAGAAAATCTTAAAAAACTAGATAGGTAAATTATAAAAAAATGAGATTATTAAATCATTCCATTTTTATTAAATTTGTAATTTAATGTATTTATTAAAACACATTTTTGTGTTAAAACTCGTAAGGAACGCATTTAGTTATAAAAAATTATAGGTCAATGCCCAAATCTATATGCCCATAGAATCAAGTAACAGTAATATTTCCTCTTTCTTTAACAGGTTTAGTGCGTCTATATTATAAAACTAAAATGTAATTGGAACTTAAATTAATGGTTTTTAAACTTTATTAAGGTCAGTTAGATATATATGGTGTGCCTTGCTCTAAATAGCCTTTCAAAAACATATTTGGCATTTGTAAAAATTAGTTAAAAAGACTGAATGTCTATATTTTGTTTATATTAAATTGGGTCTAATATTTAGTCTTAAAATTCATCATTGAAGCTAATTCTACCCGTTATAATCATTTAAGGTTGTTTAACCCTAAAATTGACTTCTTTTATGTAATTATAATATCAAAAAACCATATCACTATCTTTCATAAAATAATTGACTTTTTACGTTTATTTTAAGTTAGTTGATAATCATAAAAAAAGAAAATCTGTTAAATCATAATATTCTAAATAGGCCAAATATATTCTATTTTACTTATTTTTGTCAGATTTAACGTTGTTGGGGCTGTTTTATTTAAAAACTATTAATTAACAGAAAAAAATTAATTTTTACAAATTTTTTAACCTTATTATTTTTTCTAAAATCCTATTAAATTTTTTTTTATCCAATAAATTTAACAAATTTTTTGAATTTTGCCGAGGATAAATATTGAGAATTATGTACATATTCTAATATTGTTCATCAAACTAAAAATGACTAGTAAAAGTTAACATATATTAGCATAAAAATTTTAAGTTTTTATTTTTTACATCTTAAAATTTCAAAAAACCTGGCAAACTTTGGTTTTTATTTCATAAAAAGCTATGGGTACGTTAAAAAATGTTGGGGGAAATTTATGTTATATAGTGATGTTTTATGTATAAAATGCAATTTTAAATTTTCCAATTGGTTTGGTAGTGACCCAGAAAGTCGGCTTAGAAGATAGGAGTAAAATACTGAAAATTACCAATTTTCTTGTTCTATAGTTAACCTTTTCTTTCCAAAATTGACAATAGTTTGAATCAAATTAATAAAACTGTTATAGCCTAACATGATTGCCCCTATGTCTAACTTCTATTGGAACTTTTAAATATTTTAATATAGTACAGGGAGCAAATTTTTGTCTAAAAATCAAAAAAAAAAATTTTTTTTTTAATTTTTCAAAAAGTCTAGTCGGTCCCATACTTTTGAGTTCACATATTAATAATGAGAACTAAGGACTGTATTCCAGCAATTTTTTAAGAAATTCAAAAATATGTTTTTTTTGTTATATCAAACTAAATGTTACAAAATTGTATAATTTTAAAAAAATAAATTTAAAATAATAAACACATGCAAGATAGCCCTTATTGTCCTCTTCAAAATAAAAAAAAAATTAAGTCTCTAGCTTAAATACTTTTTGACTTATAACCTCCCAAAGTTGCATCAAATGTTAAAATTCACCTTGCAATTTTTTTTTCTTTTGCCCTTATCTCCGTCAAAAATCACTTTCGGTCAAAAAAAATTTCCAGATTATGAGATACCCTTAGATACTACCTCCATGCAAAATTTTAGCCAAATCAAAAGGGGTACCCTTTCCGGATTTGTTGGATTGAGGTGGAATTGACCATATAGATTTAGTAATTAGTTTAAATATTCCCAAACAAAAATATATTTATACCCCATGTATCTTAGTCTCAGATTCATATTCATTATTCATTATATATACAACAAAATATCTATATTTACCCCAAATAAATATCGAACCTTCTTAACTATATATTCGTAAATAATATCCTGGTGGCCGAGCCACCAGGATATAAATTCCTTAATATTAATCAACAATGGCCCAACCAATCTATTATCCTATATTAACCTAAACAATTTTAAAATCTGTAAACTGGCTGTAGGACTACGGATAGTGAAAAAAAAAGTTTTAGAGAAAAAAAATTTGGCATTTGATTAATATTAAGATGGCTAGTTTAAAATTTTATTAAAAATTTTAAGCATATTACAATTACAAAAAAATGGGTATACATTGCCCCCTTAACGTTTGAAATAAAAGAGCCAATGCCCTAACGGATACGGACCTCAAAAAGAGGGAGGGGGTGGTTTTTTAGCAGGTACTCCTAACCTTGCATGCACCGGTAAATTTTTATTAAACTACGGACATCAGTGCGGACAATTTAATTAGGGCTGCGGCTAATATTTATTAAAAAATTGTAATAAAATATAAACTAAAATAAAAAAAATTATACCGGATAATATTAAATAATAAGAAATTAGTTTTTTTGTTCGTTTAAAAATATGCCTAACAAACAAATATTTTTAAATTTTTTTTTGCATTTGTTACTTTAATGTAAATCAAATGTCAACTCTTTTTACAAAATCTTTTTTTCCACTAGCTGCAGCCATAATAATCAATCCATATTTTGATCAAGTGACCTAACATTTGATACCTAAAACAAAATGTACAACGGCATAGGCTTATCAACCGCTAGAGGTTCTGGTACAAATGGATATGTTCAGCGTAATTTGGCCTTTATCAAACGCATAAGAGAGAAAGTTGAATATAAGTAATTAGTAAATAATTGTCATATATAATTATAATTTTTTTTAATAAATTTTTATGTTTGTTTAGACCCCAAAACAAAGAAATCTTGGAAAAATCGTTATCTATACAAGCTAACCAGGAGTTGATATTGCATGACAATAAAAAAAAGCTTGAAATTAAAGTTCAGGAAATGCAGGAGTTGATGGAGGATCAAGGGTAGTTTTCATGTATTTTTACAAAGCCATTTAGAATATATTTTAATTTTGATTTGGCAACTACTAATTTTTATGACTTTTTTATATCTGAGTATATATATATATATATATTAATTTAAATTTATTTTTAGATTTGACCCAGAAGAGATAGATGAAAAAGTTACATTGTTTAGGAAAATGCTAATGCAAACTTTGGATGAGGGTAAAAGTGGTGGTGTATATGCCAATAAAGATGAAATTGATGAAGATGAAATGGGAAGGCCAATGTAAGTTAAATTGTTGATATATATTTAATTAAATTATTTAACTAATTGCGTTTAATTTTTTTCATTTATTATGAATTAATGATGTAATTTGGTATTTGTCATCTACCAATAGATTTTTGTAGTAAAGATATGAGACAAAGGTCATTAGATCAAAAGTAAAGTTTATGTTTAAAAATTGATTGGTAAATGTAGTTTAATTTGATTTAATTATAATGATTGATTTTTTTTTGATTTGATAATTAATTCTGATTAGCCGATATTGAAAATTAGGCGAAATGCTTACTGAAATATTATAAAGCTAGTATTTTTTATTTTACTGTTAATTTAATGCTTTTTCTTATGGTATATTTTATTTGAATTTTTATTTCCAGAACAAAGAATAGCCATCAAATGATTAGGGCTAGAGATCAAAAAAATAGAGTGCTTAAAGATGCATTCAGCATAAGTGATGATTATGTGCTTGGGTCCTCATTTGCCCTAATGAATAAGCAACAGGAAGAAAAGGAGAAGGAAAAGGCTAAAGAAGTTGAAGAAAAATTAAAGTATTGTTTTTTTTTAGAAATATAATATATTTTTGTAGTTTTATTATTACACCTTAACTTTTCTGAAATTTTTGGGTTTTTTTATTATACATGTTATTTATACCAGCAGCTAATTTTAAAATAAAAACATAAATTAGGGAAATTGATAATTCAACTTTATTTAGGCTTAAACAAATGTTGGGGGTTAAATGGTGTGCTATATGGAAGATTATATATTTTGATTTTACCATTTAATTCATTAAACCCTTAATCTAGCTTTTTTTTGACAATGCCAATAATTAATACACTTTTTCTAATAATACACAACCCCTATGGCAAAAGTATTACCAGATTTGTTTATTAATATAAAATTAGTAAATTAAACATATGTCACATATAGGTCAACAAATATGAATGTCTGAAAAATAATATGAATAAATAAAAGCATACATCCCCTTTATGCCCCATCTCATATTATCCGTTTTTTGTTGTTCTTTTGTGGCTTTTTGTATTTGTTTCATATCTAAAAAATAGCCTTGACTAAATTAAAAGATTTTCTGAGAATTCCATAATAAAAAAAATATAAATTTTTTATTTTACAAAACCTTGCAACTTATATTAATAAGCTCAAATAATGTTTTTTAGGATATCTACATCAGCATATAAATAATATAGAATATTGCCTCCAAACTTAAATACAACACATCATAACTAATATTTAAATATAAATAATATTTTAAGTTTAAATTAAACAGGGCTGTTTTAAATATGCAAAAAAAAAATTTGAATAATGTTTGTTTTTGTATTTTTTTTTTTTTACAGTTTTTAAAATTTTTAAAACTTTCAATGTGCACAACATTAAGCTTGATTAAATGGTAAACGGATTTGAAAATTTCCAAGGAAGGGTGGATTTCCGTAGTTAGCTCATAACCTTCAAAAATTTGTTGACCTGTATTATAATAGGGCATGTTTAAAATAAACTTTTGTTGGAATTTTTGTAACAATAATTGAAATTTTATTTCCCTCGTATGCAGCCTAAGAAATTGTTTAAAACGAGTTAAGTTAAATAAAGTAAAAAATGCGATTTGCTTACATAATTTGTTTAAATTCTTTATTACAAAATATTTTATTTACGGCCAGAGCTGGGAAAATGCCCATTTTTGGGTCAAACTCATTTTTTAATTTTTCAAAATTTAGAAAAAATAAAAGGTTTTAGCTTTAATCAAGAAAATATTTATAAAATTTAAGATTTTCTGCTTATATTCTGTATTTAATAATAATTGATTTATTTAATTGGTCATAAAATTTTTAAAAAACAAAAATTTGAGTTTAGTCAAAAAATGGGTTTTTTCCCAGCTCTGTTTACGGCTATGCCGTATACTTGATCAATATAAATTTGATTTACCCTTTTGTGATATATATTCTTTTATTTTTTATAATATTTTTTTTAAGGATTGAAGCTGCGGCTTTGTTAGCGCTCAAGGAAAAAGAGGATATGATACAAACTATAGAGTATGTAAAACTGAATAGAAATATAATTATTATTAATTTTTTTAACGCATAATTTTTAATTTTTATATAGAATGTTTTTATTTTTGTTATTATTTTCTATTAGGTATTACTCATTTTTTATTAATAAATAAAATTGTTTTTGGATTGTTATTACGCTTATACTTTTTTTTTAATTGGTTTAATAAACTAATGTTTTCATTGTTTTACATTATTTTTGGTTAAATATAAATTTAAGTTTTAATAACACAAATAAAATTTCACTTTTTCAGCCCAGAAACGATTGCCCTAGGCAAAATACTTGAGAAACAACTTGATGCATTTAGTTCAAGTAGTTCTGAATCGGAAAACGAGCAACCACAAATCGTAGAAGTCCCAAAAGAACGATCAAAGTTTGACATATTATTTTGTTATAGGGCGCGTTCAAACTTTCAAACTTAAAAAATTTATACAAAAAATTATAAAATTCAAAAAATATTTATAACGTTGAAAATTTTTTCATGCGTTTGATATATATATATATGGTCAATTCCACCTCAATCCAACAAATCCGGGAAGGGTACCCCTTTTGATTTGGCTGAAATTTTGCATGGAGATAGTATCTAAGAGTATCTCATAACCTGGAAATTTTTTTTGACCGGAAGTGATTTTTGACGAAGATAGGGGCAAAAGAAAAAAAAATTGCAAGGTGAATTTTCACATTTGATGCAACTTTGCGAGGTTATAAGTCAAAAAGTATTATAGCTAGAGACTTAATTTTTTTTTTATTTTGAAGTAGACAATAAGGGCTATCTTGCATGTGTTTATTATTTTAAAATTATTTTTTTGAAATTTTACAATTTTGTAAAGAACATTCAATTTGATATAACTAAAAAAACGTATTTTTGAATTTCTTAAAAAATTGCTAAAATACAGTCCTTAGTATTCATTATTAATATGTGAACTCAAAAGTATGGGACCGACTAGACTTTTTGAAAAATTCAAAAAAAAAAATTTTTTTTTTGATTTTTAGACAAAAATTTGCTCCCTATACTATATTAAAATATTTAAAAGTGCCAAATTTGTTTATATATAAGAAGTTAGACATAGGGGCAAATATGTTAGGCTATAACAGTTTTATTAATTTGATTCAAACTATTGTCAATTTTGGAAAGAAAAGGGGAACTTTAGAACAAAAAAATTGGTAATTTTCAGTATTTTACTCCTATCTTCTAAGCCGACTTTCTGGGTCACTACCAAACCAATTTGAAAATTTAAAACTGCATTTTATACATAAAACATCACTATATAACATATATTTCCCCCAACATTTTTTAACGTACCCATAGCTTTTTATGAAATAAAAACCAAAGTTTCCCAGGTTTTTTGAAATTTTAAGGTGTAAAAAATAAAAACTTAAAATTTTTATGCTAACATATGTTAACTTTTACTAGTCATTTTTAGTTTGATGAACAATATTAGAATATATACATAATTCACAATATTTATCCTCGGCAAAATTCAAAAAAATTGTTAAATTTATTGGATAAAAAAAAATTTAAGAGGATTTTAGATAAAATAATAAGGTTAAAAAATTTGTAAAAATTAATTTTTTTCTATTAATTAATAGTTTTTAAATAAAACAGCCTCAACAACGTTAAATCTGACAAAAATAAGTAAAATAGAATATATTTGGCCTATTTAGAATATTATGATTTAACAGATTTTTTTTTTTTATGATTATCAACAAACTTAAAATAAACTTAAAAAGTCAATTATTTTATGAAACATAGTGATATGGTTTTTTAATATTATAACTGCATAAAAGAAGTCAATTTTAGGGTTAAACAACCTTAAATGATTATAACGGGCAGAATTAGCTTCAATGATGAATTTTAAGACTAAATATTAGACCCAATTTAATATAAACAAAATATAGACATTCAGTCTTTTTTACTAATTTTTACAAATGCCATATAAGTTTTTGAAAGGCTATTTAGAGCAAGGAACACCATATATATCTAACTGACCTTAATAAAGTTTAAAAACCAACAATTTAAGTTCCAATTACATTTTAGTTTTATAATATAGACGCACTAAACCTATTAAAGAAAGAGGAAATATTACTGTTACTTGATTCTATGGGCATATAGATTTGGGCATTGACCTAAAGTTTTTTATAACTAAATGTGTTCCTTACGAGTTTTAACACAAAAATGTGTTTTAATAAATACATTTAATTACTAATTTAATAAAAATAATGAAATGATTTAATATTCTCATTTTTTTATAATTTACCTATCTAGTTCTTTTAAGATTTTCTATACATAACATATATACTATTTTTTTAACACCTTAACAGGCAAAATATGACTGATTATATAGTATCTAGATATTTTTAGATAATTTTGCCAAAATAATAAAAAAATAAGCTTGCACAGACGAATACAATCTGCGTTAGTTTTTTGACACCTGAAAATTTGCTGTTTTTTGGCAAATTTAGGTATTTTTATTGTAGAAGCGTCAAAATCGAGTGAAAAAAGGTGGGGCTATTATATGTTATTAAGCAATATTTCATCTATAAAATAAATGTTAAATATTTAAAAAAGGTTGGCTGGTTAACCAGAAAGTCGATTTTGAAAACAGGCAAAATTTTCACTTTTTTCGTTTTAAGGTTCACTTTTTTATTGTAAATTTAATAATGGTAGTAATTAATTAAATCAAACTATTATGGTCTAACATAATTGCCCATATGTCCTGCTTTTTAAATACTGTCTAATTTGGCACATTGGCATATTCTAATATAGTGCAAAGGGCATAAATGTGTCCCAAAATTTGTGCAAAAAATTGATTTTTTTAAATTTTGTAAAAAGTCATGCCGGTCCCAAACTTTTTAAATCATACATTTATTAACATTATTAAGGGCCATATTATATAAATTTTTCAGAAAATTCAAAGATACGTTTTTTGAGCTATTTGTGTCTAAACTTGACTTTAATTTTTTGGTAACTTAAAAAAAAAATTTTTTTAATATTTTTTGCGTCTAAGGTAGCCCTTGTTACGATCTTTAAAATAAAAAAAAAATTATGACTTTAGCTACAATACCTTTGATGATACATGCGCGCAAAGTTGCCTCAAATTTTTTTTTTGCAAAAAAATGAAAAATATTTTTGCTCATATCTCGGTCAAAAATAACTTCCGGTCAAAAAAAAATTAGGTTTTTATCAGCACCCAAGGACCCTACCAGTGTACCAATTTTCAGCCAAAACTGAGACTTCGAGGGAAAAAGTTTGTCGATTTGAGGTGGAATTGACCATATATATATATATATATATATATATATATATAGCTTGTTGAAATGATTGTCAGCTACGTTTATATAGATTTAGATATTAAATTATTAAGATTTCTAATCAACTTACAAAAACCACTTTAAGTGTTAGAAAATATTGTAAAAAGAATGGTTAATAACTTTCTTAAAGACTCAAATTATAAAAAAAATTTTGTAAAAACAAAGTCTATTCGCGCCCTAATGTACACTTTATCAAAATCATTAGGGCTTTTATTAACAGTTTTTAGTTTTTTTGCGAGATCATGCATATATCCTTACATTTAAATTGTTGGATGATCATTAGTGTTAGAATTAATTACATATACTTTTGCTTTCATGAGAATATATAATTATGTATTAAATTAGGAAAACAAAATTTGGACGACCTTAAGCATAATTAATTACAATCTTTATTGTCATGTTTTCCATGCTAGATCCGCACATTAAAAGAGTATTTATGATTCTATTGTTTTTTGGCTTCAGAAATGGGATATCCCATTTTAAGGGTATATTTGCACTTTAGGGCGCGTTCAAACTCATTTTAAATTTTTAAAAAATTTTATTCGAATTTTTTGAAATTTTATTTTTTTTTATTTTTTAAAGCCTTTTATTTAGAAAAAAATATTATTCTAATAACAAAAATTGGCGATGTAAAAAAAAGCTTTTATTCAAAAAATTGAACGTCTGAACGCGCTTTTATATAATAAAATCCTTCCAAACTTTTGACAAAACAAAATAAAAAATTAAATTCGGGATTGTAATTGTAAAAAAATATTTAAAAATAACATTTATGATATTTACATTTTGCCGAGTATAGCTTCAATTAGATCTTAAGTATAATATTTTCCCCAATTCTTCCAGTTTTTTTTTGCGATGGGTTTTGAAATCTAGAAAAAAATTCATAAAGCACCTTAAACTACTGAGTTATTTAAAAAGTCTATAGGCATATTTAAGTTCCTATAAAGGTTATTCAAAAGGTAGGAAAACGGGTGACAATTATTTTAGGGAATTACTCCTTGCGTTATCAGTGAATTTTTTTTCATAATTTTAATATATCCTAAAACAATTACCCATAAGTTTACTTATATAAAAGTCCAGAATTCCTCGAAATCGAAAATATTATTTTTTAACACTATATTAAAAAAATGAGAGGCATTGTGGCTTAATTTTTTATTTTATATATATGTAATTAGCACCAACTGGACCGCCTATAATTATAAGGTCGTCTAAATTTTGTTGTGCTATGTTATTATAACGAAAATTTATTTAAATTATTTAATTCTTATGCTTTTTGTAACCTAGACGAACTTTTTTTAAGGCGTTAAAAACTTATTCAATTCATTTACTTATAATCTTTAATGTTATAAAATGAGTAACTAAAATTGTTTTTAATGACATTGTTTTTTTTAGTTAGCTCTTTGAGTTTAACTGTGCTTCATCAACAGGCCCCTGCTTAATAAATTATAAGCATTAATGTTCAAAAAAATTTTGTTACACTTAAGGGCACGTATATTGAGTTTATTTTTGTAAAATTTTAAAAAATTTGAATTCTATTTTTGTAAAATAACGCAAATTTTTCTTACATTTACCAAATTTAGTTTGTTTATCCACCTAAATTGCATTTTCTGAGATAAATAAATTTTTTTAAATGAAATTTTCAAAATTTTGCGAAAATTAAAATTTACTTTGCACGTGATTATAAAAAAAATTTAATTCAAAATTCTATTGTTATCCAGAAATTATTATTGATATTATAGGAGGCATTCTAAACATGACACTACTCGTGATTTGACGAAGGAAGAGCTCAGGTAATATGCTTAAAATATTTCAAATTAAAAAAATGTTAAATAAGTTTTTATTAATCATATTTTATTTTAGGGAACAAAAACGGGAAAGGGTGCAAAAAATTGTAAACGATCATTATACCGATTCTGACAAGTATGTTATGTGTTATTACATTGGTTAATAAATTTTTGTGACCTATGAGCCAATTTTAGGTACCAGGCCTGCGGGATTTTTAAGTGCATTCGCTATTATTTTTTAATTTTATCTTTTAACATTTAAAAATTTTGAAGCTAAAAAAAACAAAAATTGAAATTTTTTTGTTACAACAGATAAAATGCTAATTACAAATCTTAATAATATTTTTTCAAAATATATCTTATCATTATTAGTTTGAGTTATAAATATTCTCTTTTATCTAAATGTTAATTTTAGATCTTGTTACAATTTTTGTTTGAAATGAAAATTATGTGTTACAAGTGTTTTTAATGTTTTAATGAATCTCGTTTAGAGTATTTTTGAGGTCGTAAAATCTGTTATTTTAATCAGAAGGCTATTTTTTTTAATATGGATGCATCAAAGTTCCCGAAGGCGAAAGACGGAAAACGGAAAATACATATGTTTTAAGACCGTCATAATTTCGCCCTCTTTTTCTAATTAGTTTTTTCGCACTTATTGATTTTTCAGATTGTGTTATGATTTATTAAGTAAGCTAATATTTTTTACCTTTATTGTTGAAAAATTGCAATAATTTTTATTTTTTATGAATTTTATACATATTTTCCTACATTTTTTTATAATTTAGCGAAGAAATGATTCAGCCACATGAAGGGGCTCGCAAACCCAACCCAAAACCTGATTACCAAAAACCATTTTACGATCAGTGTAAACATACTAAACATGACAAAAGCGACAAACATTCAGGTCATAATTCTCGAAAATCACTAAAAAATATACCGTCCGATAAAAAATTATACCATAAAGAGCATAGAAAGCGCACTCGAGATGAAACACAATCATCGTCAACCACTATTGCCAAGATACACCACGAGGTTAGGGCTGAAGATTTTTTCAACGTGATATCAGAAACTTCATCCGTCCCGCCATTGACTGTAAAATCATCTATCCATAAACGATCAGCTGGCGGTCATCACTCTGATAGACTTAAAGTTGAAAGAGATCAACAACAACTCCATAAGTCGAGAGATGACGAACTCGTCAGCCGACGAGAAAAAACTTCGAAGAATCAAATTGATAATAAATCCCGTCACGAAATTATATATAAACGTGCCTCCCCTATTTGTACCCATTCATCTCCACCACAGCGTGAAAAACGTGATAAAACAAGCTCGTCAAAGCGGCAGAGGTATCAAAAAACACCTGAAAAGCCCTTAAATACCGAAAAGAAGCAAGGAAAAGTGCCTAGCGATAGAGATAAGGGTCAATCAAGCAACCATCGTGAAAAAGAAATAAAAAAATCAACTATTGCATCAATCGACCAAAAGCAACATTCCAAAAAATCTTCCTCACACAAAAAACGTGAACCTAAATTGCCTGAAAAATCTCCAAAGGTTACCCATAATGAAAAGGAGAACCACAGTGGAAGAACATCGTTACTCGATACTAAAACTAAGACTAGGAATACGGCCGTGCCAAAAAAGTATGATATTGAACGTTGTTCACCCAAACGTTCAAGCCAAAAAAGTAAAAAGGTCAAAGCTGAGGTTTCATATTCAAGCGATTCCAATTCCTCAAATAGTTCTGACAGTAGCGACCTAGCATCGACTTCGAGCGATTCCACCTCTGAAAATTAATATATAAAATGTTTTCTTACCTTTTTTTTTGATTAGTTAAGAAAAATCGTCTTTTTTAAGATATGTACTTTGACCTACTTTTCCCTCATTTATTTTTACGCAATAATATCATATATACACATGATCTTTGTTGTTTTAAGGCATATAAAATTTATCTGGGCGTAAGGATATTACTTATGTCTATTAAAATGTTTTATTATAGTTTGCTTAAACGTATACTTTTATGATACGGAAATATTTTTGCTTTAGGGAGAATCATTTTTTGACTATTGAAAAAACTTAATATTTTTTAGATATTTAATGATATAATTAAGTTTAATCTTAATAATAGTTTAGATTCAAAATTTAATTTGACAGGACCTTAAACGATTATAATTTGTGTCTTCACCATTATATTAAAAAACATTATCATATTTATTACATGAATTTTTGTGTTCGTAGCAAAATCTCTAATTATATCGATATCCTTTTTTTTTATTTTATGAAATCTATTTTATAATAATGAATTTGATTGTAAATATATATAGATTTAATTCATATTTTACAGAGTCTGTGGCAGAATGAAAGGGAAATTTAGGTCGTAATCAAAAAAACAATTAGAAAATCTTGCCATAAGTTTCTTAGTAATTTTATATATTAAAATGATTACACGGGACAAAAACACAACATAAACGATCCTTGAGGGTTTTGTAGAGAATTTTAATGCGGTAACGATCCCTGGGTTATTTTTTTCCAATATTTCTAATTTTTTTTTATACCGCGTCCAGTTCAGAAAAAAATTTAATTAAAAAATTTTTAAAAAATCTGTTGGCACATAAATTCCTTATAAAAAACATATCTAAAAAAAATAGCTTATTATTGCAATTTACTTTCAAGTTATTTAGGATCAAAAAGATTTTTAGAAAACGAAAAAATAAAAAAACTTAAATTTTATAAAATACATTATGCCTCACGTTAATAATGAAGGTTTTCATATTCTAACTATATTTTAAAACCTTTGCTACTACCCATAAATTAGTGTTATCAACAAGCCTTTTTAAGTTTCGACCCGCCCGTAAATTTTTTTACGTATATCCCGGCTCGGTCCGGTCCGAAATAAATATTTTTATCTTTAGCCCGGCCCGTCTCGAATTTATAAATATTGAGATATTTTTTGTGAATATTTCTAACATAAATTATATATAACTTTATTTGAATTATTAATATTAGGAACATTATTTGTTATAAAGTAATCATTTTTAAAAATTCCAATGCAAAAGAGTTGAAACGTAGACTTATTAAAGAAAGAGGAAATATAACTCCGTCTTATATTCGGTAATCATTTTCGTTTTTCTGTGACGTACATAAATCTACTTATCTAACCATTTTTAGCAATCCTTACAGCGCAAAAAAATAGGCAAATTTAAGCATCGAAAAATTCCGGCCCGACCCGAGTCTAAAATTAAATAAAACGGCTCGGCTTGCCCGGCAAATATTATAATTTAGACGCGACCCGACATTCCGGGCTGGGTGGCACTGACCGAGATTTCGGGTCCCGACTGAAAACACTACCATAATTTCTATAATATTGAGGCCCAATAATATAAAAATCTTCTTTGACACCAAATATCTAAAAATCTGAGGCATTGGCAAAGATTCTGATTTTATATTCGTAATAAACAGCAAAAACTTGTCCAACGAATGCCATAAATGATGCTTAAGGTTGTCTAAAGTTTGTTGTCCAGCGTTATATATTTTAAGGTTAGGGAAAAGGATTTAAAACAACTACTATTATGCGAGATTAATTAAATATAGCATTTTTAATAACAATTGCTGAAATTCATGCTTTGACAGTCTTGTTTTATGAGATATAAAAATTAAAGCTTAATTTAATAAATAATTACAACTCTTATTTTCAGATTTTTTTTTTCATTTTATGTCTGTTTTAGAAATTTTAAAGATTAATGTTATATGGCCTGGCCAGTAATATCTTTGGATAACCATGTTCTCTTGTGATTAATGTGGCATATGTTCGTTTTCCTCGTGAGGTGATACGGGATGGATCCTTTGTTGTAGCTCTTGTTGGGAAAGCTTGGAAGAAGCAAATTGTGCTGGATTGGAAGATGCAAGTTGTGCTGGATTGGAAGAACAAATTGTGATTGTTATATGAAATAAAAAACATAACAATACAATAAACCTTTTTATATGAAATAGAAGCTATATCAATTAATAAACAGAAGCCTATTTTAGAGTTAATTTTTAAAAATATAACAAATGGCGCAGTCACCTTACCTGTGTTGGAGAATTGATATTATATAGACCATTGCAAATTTTGGTTTTATGGTTAACATGATGAATTACGTTGAAAATAATTAATCTCTCATGAAATAATGGTAAGTGCAATTACTATTATAGGTTGACTAATCAAAAAGATATCTAATTGGGCAAAAAATACACATCTAAACATATTTTCTACAATTGTGATCTGATATTATTGGAAGATCCATTCAATGTGATATGATTGAAAGCTAATAAAATCCATCATAAGGATACAGGATGGTTAACAAATAAGCATAATTAAAGACTAATAAAGCACATATTAGACCTGCAAAATATGATCCACAGCAATAGTTTTTGTCCTTTTATATATTGATACAAACATAAGGGGTAAAATCAAATACTCATATATTGGCCTCTTAAGTTTTAAATTTGATTATACTTAATTTGTATACTTTTTTTTAGTAAAGAAAAGCTAATTGCTATTTAAAATTTTGAACTAGTATATTATTGAATATATATAACAATTGTATCAAATTTTTTTTTGTGTATCATTTTTTATAAGGGACCATGGACAAGAGTTGAAAAATTGATAACTATTTAATCAAAGGAAAGTTAATTGGGGGGCAATAGGACACACAGGATTAAAAAAAAAATAAATTTGGCAAAAAAGGGTATATTGGAACAAGTAAAAAAAAATGGTGTTTAAAATAATGATTGGAGGAAATTAGGGGGTTGGATAAAGAAAAAAAGTTATCAAATATTGAATAAAATTTGAGGGTTTTGGTTATTTATTAATGACTTTTGAGATTAATTTTGTTTTTATAAAAAAAGGGGGTAAGCAGTAGGTGTTAATTATCTCTACCTGATTACCAAAATAGGGTAAAAAAAAAATTAATTATTTGGAAAAAAGTATAAGGGATAAAATGGAAAAAAAGCATAAAGATAAATAATTGATAATTTTTTGGGGGTATTTTGGAATTTTTGGGTAGAGGTCTCCTCCGTAGACGAGTTGAGGATACCTAAGGCTTAGCCTAAAATATTAAGATAGTTTATTTGGGTAGTTAGAAAATAAAATGAGAAATAGGTTAAATTAAGGAAAAAGATTTTGGGCACCCTTATAGTTAATAAAAAAAAAGAAGAACAAGGATCAGCATAAGATCTCAATTTTATTCTTCTGTCTATGGTCTAATGTTTTTATTATTGTATTATAACTTGTACGCATACTACTATTATAACAAATTATGCACATAATAACATATGCAAATTAATTGTTTTTAACTGCACAACGGGCCACGACTGTCATCAACAACGTGATGATGAATGCTTACCGCTTATTTCTAACTATTGGGCAAGGATTTTAAAGGGGGGAGATGTGGCATATGTTCGTTTTCCTCGTGAGGTGATACGGGATGGATCCTTTGTTGTAGCTCTTGTTGGGAAAGCTTGGAAGAAGCAAATTGTGCTGGATTGGAAGATGCAAGTTGTGCTGGATTGGAAGAACAAATTGTGATTGTTATATGAAATAAAAAACATAACAATACAATAAACCTTTTTATATGAAATAGAAGCTATATCAATTAATAAACAGAAGCCTATTTTAGAGTTAATTTTTAAAAATATAACAAATAATTGTTGTGTTTTTAAAAACTAATTAATTATTGTATTTTTACAGCTAGATGAAACAAGACAATCAAGACAATTAAAATAACATGCATGTAATTTTCTTAAATAATAACACAGGTCAACAATTTTTTGAGAGTGAAGTAACTACAAAGATCAAACCTGTCATCTTAAGGAATATCAAATCCGTTTACCGTTTTTTCTAATAAAACTTAGATATAAATATTGAAAATTTAAAAAGGTAAAACCCGAAAAAAGTTTCAAACAAAAATAAATTGAAATTTTTTTACATATTCACAATATTTAAACTGCTGTTATATTCAAACTTCAAATAATTTTTTTATTAAAAACCGATAATATATCATTCGTATTTAAGTTTGGACGCGAAATATTTTGTAACATATTAATGCTGATGTAAGAGCTTGATATACTAATAAAATTATTTTTTATTGACTAAAATTATAAGATACAAGGAATTTTTATATGCAAAAAAGATTTTTAATTTTGCATTTTAGGGTATGTTTATATCTGTCAATTTGGTCAAGAAAAGCCATTTTACGCTATAGACGGATCTAAGGAGCCAAAGACAGAAAAAATTAAGAAGAACAAAAAATATATTTTAAGGGCATCATAAAGTTGCATTCTTTTATGTTTTCATAAAATTCACGTTTCTAACATTGATTTTGATCTGTATAATGAGAAATAAAATTTTTAGGATAATAAGCTTTCTCATTTTTAATTAGCAGGGATGGGCAAGTAATGATTACTTGTAATTAAATTACAATTACTAATTACTCTCATAGTAATTAGTAATTAGTAATCAATTACATTTTTTATAAAGTAATTGTAATGGTAATTAATTACATTTTTTAGTAAAGTAGTTGTAATGATAATGATTATTTTTTCAAAGTAATCATTATATTGAAGTAATCATTCCATTTGAATTTATTAATATGCTTAAAGATTGTATATAGATATTAAGAGAAACCTGCTTTTGTTATTTTTCTTGCATTAGTTTGTTTTAAAAGTTATATTTTTTAAATTGTATCGACACGTTTAACACTTCTTTGGGCTTATTTGACCCAAAGAAATTTTATATTTTTAATAACTTTTTAAAGAAGCAATATCCTAAACTGATAAACCTAATTTAAAATTTTGTAAAAACCTTGTCTCAAAAATGATTTCTAGTTTTGAAAATAGGTTTGAAGACCATCTTACTATGTTGGTAAATTCCAATTTTGCATTATTAGCATCAATGTCTCATTCCATTTTTTAAATTAGACTGGGTAGAGGGCAGGGAGAACAAAGAAAATTTAAAATCGTTATTGATATCAGAAGCATTGAAAAAAATTGACATATCTTCAAGTCAAAATGTTTATAAAAATCAAAGTTTATACAGGTTTAAAAATTTACCTAAATCAAAATTAACAAATGATCTCTACGATGAGGCAGAATTAGAGGTTCTAAAATATTTAAATGATAATAGTGAAAAGCTACCAATGTTAGAAAATTACCCAACAATTAAAAAGATTTTTTTTAAGTATAACACGATATTAGGCTCATCAGCCTCAGTCGAAAGATTATTCAGTCTTGTCACTTTATTAAATAGATTCAATAAAAACAGATTGTCCAATGAGTTGTTTGAGAAATTAATTGTTTTAAAAAGTAAATATAAATACGAAACCGGCTATAAGGATTTAGTAACTCATCAAACTTTCTTCCACTAACTCAAATATATTTTTAATTATATAATTTAGCATTTATATCCAAAATAAATGAATCCTTTTACATATTGTCTCTATAATAAGTGTTTTTATTTTAGTGTATTATTATTTTCGTGTTTTCTAATTTTATATATAAAAATTTTTGAAAAAGTAATTGTAATTGTACTTGTAATTAATAATTAATTACTTGAAAATTTATGTAATTGTAATTGATTGTAATTAAGTACTTTTTTAAAAACAGTAATGGTAATTAGTAATTAATTACATTTTTTTCTAAAGTAGTTGTAATGATAATGATTACTTTTAAAAAGTAATTGTGCCCATCCCTGTTAATTAGTTCATAAGAGCTTTGGCACCCTAATTTAAATAAGACACAATTTGTAATGGGTTTAATATGCTATCAATGTTTTAAATATATTCTTTTTTTCATTATTTTTTTGTTTTTCTTTTTTCCTATGTTTAGAGCTAACTTATTGCATTTGACTTCAAAAAAATTGTAAACAAGTGAAAATCCCGAAGATGGCAAACTTAATCACAGACTAACTCATAGTCCTCAAAAATTTATTGAGTTAATTTTAATCATTTTATTCTTAAAAATGAATATCGGAGATAAAGAATGGAAATCGCCTATTTACAAACCAATAAAATCTGGCATATATTTATTGAAAAAAAAAACATTTATTGTTTTGAGTGTAACATTTTGCA
>JAUIRJ010000344.1:0-19395 GCA_030555515.1 Acutogordius australiensis | reverse complement strand
CTATATTTAGATAGATAAAAATTTTTCATGTGTAATTTGGTAGAAAAAGATTGTCTTAAAATATTTTTTAACGCGAAACCTTATTAATAGAAGAAAGAACGTGTAGCCCATTTCACTGTCCCCTGGATTGTCCGCATTTGAAACTTGAATTGGATAAGGGATGCCGAGTTTGCAAATGCGCGAAACCTATCGTGAGTACTGAGAAGGTAGTGCTGCCAGAGAATGTGACAAACGTTACCTGTTCACCCTTTACCTGTAAAAAGGGTTGTGAAAACGGATTCCAATTGGATAAAAATGGCTGCGAAATTTGTCGTTGCAAAGGTCCGCCATCTACTCCTAACAGCTTTAATAATTAAGGTGTCCTTTTGCCAATTATATACATGAACACATCAACATTTAGGAAGCACTCCAAACTAATTAAAAAATGAACAAATTTAAAAATAACTGGTTTTTCCTTTTTTTATTAATTTTAAAATCATATAAAATCTATTGATTTGGGCTACGGGTATTTTGATCAATTTGATAGAAACCGATATTTAATATTCACTACTGCATAAATTATTATTGTAAATGGGGGTTTGTTGATGAATAAATAATCTAAATCAAAATTTGTTAATTTCTATTTATTTTTGCGTATCTTGATTGTAATAATATATAAATTAAATCCCGTCGTCCTAATAATAGTAAGTTTCTTCGCATTTGCAATTATTTTATTGAGAAAATAACGTTAAATTTTTCCAGAAAGTTTTATATAACCTGCGTAAGGATCTATGTATTCAAGCGAACCCTCTGCTGTAGCTTCTAGCCCATCATACGCAACCAAAAATGCAAATGAAAGCTACCAAATTGTTTTGTTAAATATATTATTTTTTTTAAAAAAAATTAAATCAACAAGCTTCCACATCAGTCAAAACGAGCTTTAATGTGGCCGATGTAATGAAGCAAATTGCTTTTACATAACCATGTTTCATGCGTTTTTTTTGGAAACAAAAACAAATTTCGACAGGATTTAATTTTTAAAATACCCATCCCCTCCCCACCCTCTTGCCTAGGTCGAGCAGGTAAGCCCCTCTTCAGTGCCAGCCAGCCAGAAAAAATTAGAACAGGCCGGGCTGCCTGGGCCTGAATTAGGAAAAAAATGAATTTAGGGTCAGACGGGCCGATTTTTCAAATTTCATTTTGCCTAATTATTTTTAAGCTATTATTAACAAGTAATAAAAAGATAAATTTATTACACAGGTTAACAATTTTTTGAGAGTTATGAGTTAACTAGAGAGATTAAACCTGCCATATTAGGGCGTTTTTCCTAATCAAACTTAGTCAGTTATAAACATTAAAAATTTTAGAAAAAAAGGTTATAAACCGATAAAGATTTAAAAGCAAAAATAAATTGATTTTTATTTGTGCATATTCACAATAGTTAAACTGTTAAATTTAAACTTCACATAATATTTTCATTAACGATTATATATCGTGTCGTATTTAAGTTTGGACGCGAAATATTTTGTATTATCTAAAAGCCTAGGTAAGAGCTTGATATATTAATAAAAAAAATCCTTTGTGATTAAAATTATAAGTTACTAGGGATTTTAATATGCAAAAAATTTTTTTAAAATTTATCTTTTTAGGGTATATTTAGATCTGTCAAATTGGTCAAAAAAAGGTCATTTTTTGTTATAGACGGATCTAAGGAGCCAAAGACGGAAGAATCTAAGAAACACAAAAAACATATATGGGATTAGGCCATCATGGGGATGCATTCTTTTATGTTTTCGTTATAATCACGTTACTGACATAAATATTTGTTGACCTGTGTTATTGCACGATGAATTACTTCTACACTCTGTATTTTATTGTTTATACAACAAAAATTTATAGTGCTTGTAATATAAAATTTTTGGGCCGTTCGAAGTCAGGTCAGACCGGGCCAAAATAAATAATTGAATTTTGAACAGAGCTTAAACGCACTGTAGGGCAAGCGGGCCGGACAGCCGGACCGGAACATCAAGGTTTGGTTACTCAATAGTGGTTAATATAGGAGTTTTAGTTTTTAAAATAAGTGAGCTCTTGAACTCTTGCCGACGGGCTGGTCCTGCTCTGAAATTGTAGGAAAGAATAGGCGAAATCAGATTTACATTTAAATTAAATGTTCGGGTAAAACAATTATATCTATTTCCCACCCATAATGGCTTCTCAAACGTTATAGTCATAGAGCATTTAGCCATTAAAAACAAGTTGCATTTTTAAATAAAAAAAAATTTTTAATATTAAAATTGGAAGTGTTTCAATAAAATTATTTTTTTGCGTGGCTGCGGCCTGTCATTAAAAAAATTATTAGCAAAAAAAGTATTTATTACGATAGAATTAACATTAGCTTGCGGTTTATTTGCCAAATTTTTTGATCATATGCTCATTAATATAAAAACGCATTTATGATTTCTCAAATATTTGTTCTAGCTGCTTTATAATTAGTATAATTTTAAAACATTTAACATATATAATGTTTTGTATGTATATCTAATTTTAGGCCATTTACATTATTATCTTCATTTTTCCAAAAATTGAGAAATAAACGCATGAATCAAGTTTTATGTAGGCATTTCGCATTTGCTTCGTTGCCACTGAAAAAACGCATTTTGATAGATAGGAAGTCCCATTGTTTTATATTTTACAAAAAAAACTAATTACAAGACACGGCCTTAAGGGTGGTGATAAAAATATCTATGAATTAATTTCATGTTCAATAACGAGCTCCTTACCAATATAAAACAATAAAAAGAGATGAGAAGACAGATAGTAAATAGTATCAGAATTAATAATTGCTTCTTTAATTTGATTCATAATCTTCGTGATATGCGGCTTGAAACAAGGCCAGGGTCAAATGAGATTCAACGCATGACGGCGAGTCAGAATTTTAGGTCTAAGCTTTCAAAAAAATGTCACAATCACTCATCCAAATGCCTCGGCGCTTTTACCGAGTGTAAAACGTGCTTTCAAGCACTTAAGACCATACGACCTGTATAGAAAAATTCTAATATATCTGTTAACCATTCAACTTTTTTTTATAAAATTTTGGCATACTGCAAAATAACGCAAGCTTTGGAAACTCTACTGGAAACAGAGTTCAGTAATATAAGGAAATATCAAAATGAAAGTTCGCAAAATTTTTTGTACCATAAAATGTATGTTTCTGTTTGGAGTTCAACTCAGGTAAAAAAGGTGGTAGTTAAACTACAAAAAAGGATAAAATACCTAGGCTGGTAGCTTTTTAATTTTTTTTCAGTCTGAACTGCCAAAAAAATTTTGCCATGTAAACTTTTTATTTTTCAACCTTACCATAAATCTGATGGTCAAACTAAATTTTTGATTTTCCATATATACGAATTTCATAGGATTAGGGTAAACCTTCCGTTTCAGTGCACAAAGTGAATTTATTAGAATCGAAATACCATTTTTGGAACCATTTGCACAATACAAAGCCATTTTACAGTGAAAATTCTTAATTTAATAAATATTGGTTCACATAGCTCAGTGATTAACATCCATATCTTAGAAAGTTTGGTTTCGAATCGTGCATAGGAATCTTTTTTATTCGGAAAATACACATGTGCAATCAATTTGAAGCTGTCTTGCGGCAGCCCTAAACGATATGGCTAGGGATCCTAGACTAAAAACCTAGGTCGCGGATGTGCGAGCAAATTTGCTATTTAACTCGTTGGAAAAACTAAATTCTGTACTTGGGTTTAAAAAGTCAGGCCCTAAACGGGTTATGGCGACGGGGAATACAAACCCAATTAATTACTTTGTTACTCTTTGAATTATTTACTAAATTTTTTACACCAAATTAGATTTTTATTATCTAGTCAAAAATATGCCAAATTCCTAAAAACTTGACCCCCCCCCCCCCCCCCCCCCCCCATTTAAAGTTTTGTATTGATTCGCAATTTTAAAAACACTTAATCAAAATCAGGTTTTGGATAGGTTCACAAAATAATTTTATTTTTACCTTTTTTTTTAATTTTCTACTTATTGTTTTTAAGGGCACGTGCAAAGTGAGTTTTTATTTTTGTAAAATTTTCAAAATTTTGAAAAAAAAAATTTTTGAAATAAAACGCAAATTTTTAAAAAGTTGCCAAAATTAATATATGCACACAAAATGCTTTTTCTAAAATAAAAAATTTTTGAAAAAATTTTGAAAAAAATAAATATTCAAAATTTTACGAAAATAGAAACTCACTTTGCACGTGCCCTAAGGTACAAAAATTTATACTTCGATAAATTGTAGACAGATATCATTGGCCAAATTTTCAAATCCTTTCGCCTGCAAAAATTTTGGCAGTGCAAAGCCCATACATTCACACGCTTTATGTTATATATGTCTAGTTCAATTAACACAATAAATAGAGTTAATATAATGTAATTGTGTAAATAAGACATAATTTAATTTTTTTAATTGAATCATTTTTGCACAAATCATCCATCTTTCCACTCAACCTACAAGTTCAACTCATAGTCTCCATTACATAACAACTGGTTAGGCCAAGTTGGCCTAACCACCCAATTCAAATTGAAATATATATTAAATTAGACATATTAAATAAATCATCCATCTTTCAACCATCTATCCTAACAATTCCTGCAAAGACTAAGAATCAAAGCTCAACACAAATTTATCCTGGGTTAGGCCACATTGGCCTAACCCACACTAACATACATTTAAATCTAAATCAATGTAATATCAATTCACCATATATATTTTAATTACAACTTAGAAAAAATAAACTAAACAAATGGTGCATCGGCAAAACTAGAGTTTAATTGGACAATATAATTGTATGGGCTTCCAACAGTATAATTTGTACATAAATAGGAATTACCTAATATTGTAAACTTTAATAGTTGGAACAAAATTTATGATTTTAATTACCAATTTAAGATAATTTTTAATAACTTCATTTCTATCTACCATATGGTTAGAAAAAATTTACAGGTTTTTCATGGCACATCTTGCAAGCATAACAGATGTACAATCCAATGCAAATATTGTTTAATATATCTAAATGTGTTTTAATGTTATCTGAATCACCATTTGCAATTTTGCAACCTATTGACAATATGTAGTTTATTATACAATTCTTTAACCATGAATACTAAAGGCCTATGTAAGTAGGTTTTAAAAATGGCAGGACATAAATTATTAAGCATGATCTAATTATTTTATTAAGTAGGAAAAGCTCAATAGCTGTTCATAGAAAGGCAAGATACATAATTTTTCTTATAGGAAATAATTTTTAAGTATTTCAATAGTCTTTCATTATTCTGTAAAAAATACATCATATATTAATAAAAAAAAATATTTATTTTAATTAAAAAGAGATTTACTTATGTATGAAAAATGTGATAGCGGAACTAAAAAACTGGTTTTTGTAAGTGTTATAAGGTCACCCTGAAAATAAGGTTCCCTTTTTTATCCCCCCCATTTAAATCCAGTTGACACATACAAACATTAAAATGATTTAAAATTCCTGGTCTTGGCAAGGGGAGGGGGTAAAACCCATATAACATCTAATGGCTTAAAAAAAGATTTGCACAAATATCCGCTTAGTACAGGATATAAAAGATTAGTTGGTCCTATTATAATTTTAAAATTTATTAAGAATTTACAAAGGTGCTTATCTTTTTATTATCCTTAAATATTAATACTTAGCACAACCACCTTATTAAGTTATAACACTAATTATATCCCTTACCAAATATAATTTCAAACAAATGATATCATATTACCAAATAAATTATATCACTTAATTTTGTAAAGTTTATATCAACTTATCCCTCTTTAATTAGTTTTGTAAATCATTAGCACCTTATTGGTGCACTCAAACAAATTATGACAAAAAAAAACTTTTCTTAGAGGGATAGGTGTGTAAATAAGACATAATTTAATTTTTTTAATTGAATCATTTTTGCACAAATCATCCATCTTTCCACTCAACCTACAAGTTCAACTCATAGTCTCCATTACATAACAACTGGTTAGGCCAAGTTGGCCTAACCACCCAATTCAAATTGAAATATATATTAAATTAGACATATTAAATAAATCATCCATCTTTCAACCATCTATCCTAACAATTCCTGCAAAGACTCAGAATTAAAGCTCAACTCAAATTCATCATGTAGGCCACATTGGCCTCTCTCACCTACATGCAAATTCACTATGATAATTCATTTACATTTTTAGAAAATATATTTGTTAGTAATTTTATATAAATAGCAAATAGTATTAGGTATTTATTTAAGAATATTATTTTCCGGTATTAAACATATAAAAATTATATATAAAAAATTAAAATATAACCGAAATTTTCGAGAATTTTAATTTCTTTGTCAAGGAATAATAAAAAATAGAATGGAATTAAATATTATAATTTAATATGGTCAAAAAGTTTACTAAGATGGTGGAATTAGTAATGAGAAAGCGTTTTAGCTCAAATAAGTCATGCAAAAACAAAATACTTTTAGTATGGCTCGCTCAAACCACGTTGATTGCTTTTAAGCTCGTATTGTGTTTTACACTAAATTAGCAGCGTAGAGCCTAGTTATTAGTTTGATGGGGAAACGTTAACGAATTCTATTGCAATCCATTTTCCTGGAAGGCTAGGGGTCTAAACCTAGTGAGCAAATCTCATTTACCTAACGGAGCTGCAGTTACAAGAGGAAAAGCCCTGACGGTGAAAACACTTACTAGTGAATAAAAAATGTTTGGAACTCTAATATACCACAAGGTTTTTTTTATAAGGCTCAACCAAGCCCCAAATTTGATTGAAATAATTTTTCCCAATACACGAGGCCCCTTTTTTAAACTATCTGAACATATCAAGCTAAAAAATGTTATATTTTTTAAAACAAAAACGTTAAATGGACATGATTCATGGCTATGCTAATGCATTTCAAATTTTAATCTTGGTGCCGTTAAAAATTCGTTTTTTATTTTTAAGACAATAGTTAAATCTACACCAAATTTGCTTGCCTTCTATTTAGCCAATTAGGCATTGTTATAATTGCCTTCTGTTTTTATCTGCATGCGGAAAAATTTAATATCATTTTTGATCTAATACTAACTTTAATCCAAATCCAAACAAACTTAAACCTAACCTATTAAAAAAACCCTTAACCTATCCCTAACTCGACTCAAATTACAAAAGTCATGAAGCAAACTTTATGGATTGATGCAGTAATACTAAAAACGCAAAGTTTGCGCATTTTTGCCTTAACACAATAAAGTCACTTTTGATTATTTAAGTTTAAAGCTATATAAAAAATGAAACAATCTTCCTATCAGGGTTTGTACAAGGTTTTTTTAAATATTAAAAAATCCAAAATTTATGAAATGTTTAGGCCTAGTAATGTGTTCGTTCAACTCAAACGAACGAAAAAATTTATTATCTCTGAGGCAGTTAGTGAATATTTACTTAAAATTATAATCTTTTTATTTCAATTTTATGGTTTTATTGATCTTTCCTTACATTGTTTGGTAATAAAATATTTAAAACTTAAAAATTATACTTTTTTTATTCGATCATATATGTTGATACCTTGAAATTAATTATATTATATATAAATATTGGAATAAATTATATAATCCCTCCACTTATATATATTTCTGTCTAGGAAATTTCTAGATTTATTTCCATACTAATTATGAGCTGCATTCGGCTGTTATTGTGGATGATTTATGTGATGAGTTACCTAGTCGAGTGCAATAGACGATCTGAAAATGGGGCACAGTCGCTGAAAGTGTTCGATTTTAAGAATTCTGAGAGTCAAATTCCACATAATTCAAGTAATTTTACAAAAAAATAGATGTGCTTTGCTCACAAACACTTTGGAGGTGTACTCCTGTAAAAATAGATTGTGCGGTATCCCTAACACAACCTTCTGTGATATAAAAGGCGCCTTAATAAGGTTGTTTTAAACCACCGAAGCATTTATTCCGACAGGGTAAATATGTGAAACTTTTTTTCAAACCGGCAAATCTAGGTTTTGGGCCTGGGCATATATATTCTGGCATTGGAGGAAGGTGGAGAAAAGGGTGGTGGGAGAGTTTCGTATTTATACAATAATACATTTAGGCAGTGGTTTATTACACAGGTCAACAAATATTTATGTCAGAAACGGGAATTTTATAAAAACATAAAAGAATGCATCCCCATGATGGCCTAATCTCATATATGTTTTTCGTTTTTCTTGGTTACTTCTGTCTTTGGCTCCTTAGATACGTTATAACGAAAGGCCTTTTTTGACCAAATTGACAGATCTAAATATTCCCTAAAAAGAAAAAATTAAAAAATCTTTTTTATATATTAAAATCCCTTGTAACTTATATTTTTAATCACAAATAATGAATTTTTTTTATTAATATATCAAGCTCTTAGATCGGCATTTAGATAATACACAATATTTCGCGTCCAAACTTAAATACGACACGATATATTATAGGTTTTTAATGAAAATATTATTTGAAGTTTAAATTCAATAGTTTAACTAATGTAAATATGCATAAAATTTCAATTTATTCTTGTTTTTAAATCTTTTTTGGTTTTTTAACCTTTTTTTTGTAAAATTTTTAATGTTTATAGCTGACTAACTAAGTTTGATTAGGAAAAACGGTAAACGGATTTGATATTCCCTAAGATGGCAGGTTTAATCTCTGTAGTTAACTCAAAATTGTTGACTGTGTTATATTTTTCGTCAAAAATTTAAACCTTTAATCTTGGTATATAATTGAAGGTAACTTAAAAAATATACAAAAACCATTTTTATTTAAAATAAAAAAACCTAACAGACATAACATAATTTTCATTATTGGGCCTGCATATTGTATTATGAGTCTTGATTTTGATGAATAAATTTTTCATGCGATTTAGAGTTGATAGGTGTTCTTGTTTTTGTAAACCCGTCGTATTCAATGGATGAAACACAAAAGCAAACCTTTTTGGAGACAGTTGTCAAATTCAATCCTCAACTTAACGCATCAAATACAAATAACACGAATCTTAATGAAGCGATAAATACTAACAAAAACTTGCCAGTCCCTTCTAATCAGGTATAATTTTCAGTTACATTAGTGTACCTACATACCTTAATTAATTTGTTAGTATCTTATTGATTGGTACTACAAAAAGAACATGAAAATGTGGCCGGGCAGATATGATCTCCTATTTAAACAAACAAGGATAATGGCAAATGTGAAAAATAATGCTTGTTTTGGGCGCTTAAAAACAATTTTAGGAGCGCCAATAGGTCACGGACAGCCTGATCATGGGATTATGCTGTGACACACTGTAGTTTTGATTAATACCAAAAATAATGTTAAAAAATTTCTCTTTATATTTAAATAAAATAATAGTTTAAATCAATGTTAATATTAATAAAAATTTTACTATGTCGTGCCGAGCCATTTAATATAGCTGGCCGGGCCGAACATGAACATCAGGTGTTAGAACAAATGTTATTTTTAAACATAATTAATTCTAATGATATAATTTTGAAAGCTTCTTTCCCCACGGGTCCCGTGGATAAAGAAGGAGAAAAAAAAACAATTACAGTGTTAAGGTTAACCAATAACGTAAACAAAAAGGAACTATTAAACTTTGAAAACAGGTGGGCCGATAATGCATAATTTTTCAATCAGAAAAATATACTTCTGTGCCTGTTTGTCGACTAAAAAGTCCATAAGGACAACCTAAGCGCTTGGAAGCGTCAAGAGATTTTAGGCTAAAATGTTGAAAAAGTACATTTTAGGAGCCTAAAAAACATTTAGAAGGGCCAAGAAAAATTGGTCAATCTTGACCGCGATCACATACGGTTATGTACACACCAAATTTAATTTTTAGATAATTTGTCAACTAGTTAACATTATAATTCAAAATAAGTTCTCATAAAAGCAATTTTACAATATTTTATTTTCGTAGATTAAGCCATTTAACAATATTTTATTAATGTTTAAGAGATAATTTAGTAGAATTTTTACTTATTATCTTTGAATTGTAAAGGCAATAGAAATTGATAACCTGGACAACAAAATTTGGACGACCTTAAGCATCATTTAGGGCAACTATGGTTTTTGGTCAAGTTTTTGGCGCTAATCCCAAATATGAAATTAGAATTTTAGCCAATGCCTCAGATTTTTAGTTATTCGGTGTCAAAGTTGAGATTTTTCAATTTTTGGGGTATTTTGGGCTTCTATATCATAAAATCTATGGGTAGTAACAAAAGTTTAAAAATATATTTAGATAACGAAAACATTCGTTATTAACGTAAGTGGTTTAAAATTTTTTTAAATATTTATTTTTTTTTTATTTTTTTATTTTTGTAAAATTAGTGGTTTTCGTCATAAACTCCGTTTTTTGATCCTAAATAACTTGAATGTAAATTGCAAAAAATTTTATGTAATAACCTTTTTTAGATATGTTTTTTTATAAGGAATCTGAATATGCCAATAGATTTTTTGTAGAATTAATAGTAAAAAAAATTTTGTGAATTTTTTTCTGAACTTTGGACGCGGTTAAAAAAAATTGAAGGCATTGGAAAAAAAACTAAACCCGGGATCGTTATCGCAAGATTCTCCAAAACCCTCAAAAAATCGTTTATGTTGTTTTTTTTTGTTGTCCAGTGTAATTTTTCAATAATTATCCCAAAGGGATAATTACATAATATTTATGACAATTTAATGCAATTACAAAACTATGTTTGCATAAATAACAAGTTTAAAATATTGATAATTTGGAATGTTTTAATATTTTTCAAAAGTCTTAAAATTTTAAAAAATTTAATTTCACGTTGAAAATTAGTATTTAAATTTATACCACACAATAAAAAAACAAAAAGTCTTTAGCTCAATACAATATGACAGTTTAAAATTGAGGTATCAACATTACCCTGAATTGATGTAATATTCATGTCACAGCGGGTTAATGTCTTTTTCTTACAAATTAAATCAATTAATTTGTATTACATATATAAAGTTATTTGATTTGGTATTTATCTTTAATTTTAAACATGTGTAAATTTAGCAGGTATTTATTAGACCTGCACGAGCTTTTTAATTTTTCTTAGAGAACTATTTAAATATAAGTATATTTATATGATTTTAAATATATTTCAGTTTACACCAATATGCGATCCAAAATTTTCTATTTCTTTACCAAAAAGCATGAGACTTAATGTTTAGCTAAGCTAGTCAGTAAACTTGTTTTGCATATTTAGGATGTATACGAATACTTGAATCAAACTAATTGGATGCCTAAACAAGATTACGATCCGTCAAGCAACAACGCGGAGATTGGCAAGGCAATTTTCAACCATTATTTACAGGCTTCAGCAACTAAAGTTTATAACCTTTCCAATAAAACGAGTGCTATCATCTCCGTTTTGAAGTATTTGAGTGAACACATCGAAGTATACTCCTTTCCTCCTAAAATGGAGCATATTAATCAAACTCACCAAAATTTGGTGCCCCCGATTTATGGTGTTCTTTCGGGTATGGTGAATAAACTCCTCAAGGATTCTGTGAAACACGAGATTTTGGCAAATCATTCAGTGGAAGTTTCCGGCCCTTCAGAAATATATAACCGGAGCAATAATAAAATTTTTGACGATGAAAACTTAAGTCAAAATCTTACAAACCACTATAGTTTTAATGCTGACAATCATATTAGGGTCATGCGTGTAAGAAAAAGGCGCCATCTTAAATCTGACTCTGGGGAAAGGAGCCTTGATACGAACCGGCTACCACTTATTTTGGCTCCCAAAACTGCCGACAATAACACACTTGACAGGAATAGCCGCTATATTGAAGCTAGGAATAGTATATTTAAAAACCGAACTAGTACGACCCGCAAGTTCTTGAATAAATTAGATTTCAATGATTCAGGTGAAATTAAACCCCTTGCAACTACATTGAGTGGTATATTGGGCATTAAAAAATCCTTAATAAATTTTTTGGCCCAAATTAAAAGGGTTAAAGTGGTTGGAGAGTGCTTTATGACTTTACACTCTAGTGGACATACGTTCACTCTAAAACATTTTGTCACGACCCCTGTCAACGAAGCAATTACTAATACAACTAAACTACCAAATTTAAAAGATTATCTTCAAACATATGCGAATAATAGCCAGAAGCACCCTACGATAAGCCATTACACTAATAAAACTAAGAATAATTATCCTGGTGAAACTAGAGCATTTCAAATGACTAACGGTCAAACCAGTAATTTCCCTAACTTGACCGTTAATAACAGCATCATACCATTAAAAAAAGCTTTGTATTACCAAAACAACTATCAAAGGTTAGCACAAACAAATATAAGTAATAGTTCCGTTATAAAAATTAAGGTAACGGAGTTAATACGCATAGCAAAGCATCCGCTAAAACAACGCGTGGAACATTTAGCGTCTTTGCCTGCGAGGAAACTTAATGAATCGATCAATGAACTAGGTAACAAATGTTTAAAAAAAGTTTAGTTTATCATGCCATAAAATTTTTAAGACTTTCCAATTATATGTTTCGAATAACACATATGGACGAATTTAAACTTTTAGTCGGGCGAAGAAATTACCTATTTGAAATATTTTCCTTATGTTATTGCACTAAACTCCTTAATGTTTAATATAGCAAAAAATATATATATTTTTTTGAATAAATTTGGCCATATATCACAAGTCAACAAATATCATTGTCAGAAAAAATAAGTTTATACATCACCATGATGGCCTTATTTCATATATATTTTCCATTTTTGGTAGTTTCACGCCTTCGCCATTAGATACATCCATATTAAATAAATGGCCTTTTTGGGCCAAAATGACAGATTTTGCGACCTCGATAATACTCTTAAAAAAATTTAAATATCTAGTTTCATATATAAATACCTTGTAACATAAATTTATTATCTCAATAAGAAATAAAATTTTTTATTATATCAAGCCTTTACTTGAGCATCAGATTATACAGAATATTTTGCGTCCAAGCTTACGAAAAATATTTTTTGAATTTAACAATCTAAATGCTGTAAATATGCAAAAACAATTTTTAATTTATTTTTGTTTTTGAATCGTTTTTGTTTTTTGACATTTTTTCTAATTTTCAATGTTTATAGCTGACTTCATAAGTTTGATTAGAAAAAAAAGATTCGAAATTTCCTAAGATGGCAGGTCTGATCTTTAGTTAGCACATAACGCTCTAGAATTTGTTGACCTGTGTATGTTGTGTTAAAATGTTTGAAATCAAACTTAGAATTTTCAAGGCCAGATTTAATTATGAAAAAGTATTTGAGCATATAATTTTTTGTATAATGATTATTTTGCTCTTTAATTTACAGATATTAAAGAAGTTGAAAAATCTGTGGATAAACATCGAAATTCAAATATATTGAGAAAGGAACCAATTGAAATTATCGTAAAGCAAATTGAACGGTATCATTATGACATTTTCTTTTATATAAATAATTTCTTCAGCTAAAAATTAATACTCATTAAGGACAAATCCGTTTACAATTTTTTTAATCAATATTAAGTAAGCTATAAACATTATAAGTTTTAAAAAACATGTCAAATACAAAAAAGATGTACAAACAAAAATAAATTACATTTTTTTTTGCATAACAACAGCTAAGCTGTTAAATTTAAACTTCAAATAATATTTATAGAAATAGATAATATATTTTATATTTAAGTTTAGATGCAAAGCATTTTGCATTATCTAAATGCTGATGTAAGAGCTTGAATTTGGTCAAAAAGGCCATTTTTTCAATATAGACGGATCTATGGAGCCTAAGGCGGATAAAGAAAGGAAAACATATATAAGATAAGGCCATCATGGAGATGTATGCTTTTATGATTTCATTATTTTTGCTGACATTGATATTTGTTGACCTGTGTAATCAAAAAATCTTTACCACTCTAAATCTGTATAATTGGGGTGTCTTCCATGTCCTTTCCGATAAAAGGGCGCCATCATCGTTTGGCCTTCTTCAAGATAAGGGGCCAACAATACCGTTTGTTGGCCTACGGTAGCTTTAGGCACATTGTTTAAGACCTGGCTTTAGTAGAGACTTTTCAACAGCTTCAAAGTGGCTGTACAAGTGTGCACAAACACAATGGACCGAATGCAGTATCGAACACCGGACCTCTCGAATGAGTGAATTGAGATGTTACTAACTACTGTTTGGGACATTTTACGTATTGATTTAATTAATTTTGCCAGCAAATGATAAAATTGGGTTAAAATCTTAAGGAAAACGAGGAAGCCCCACGTGCATTTTATTTAAAAAAATTAAAGTGTGAGCTTCTTGAGTGTTGCCATTGAAGATATTATTTTGCAAAACCAAAAAAATCATTCAAATTAAAATATTTAAAACCTGCAATATTTTTTAGCATTTGGGCGCCGTCTACAATAATAACACAAATCAACAAATTTTTGAGTAGTGAGCTTAATACGAAAATGCCACCTTAGGGATTTTACAAATCGGTTTACTCTTTTTTCTAAATAATAAGTCATGAAAATTATTTAAAAAAGGGTTAAACCCAAAATTTGAAATTAATTTTTGTATATTCACAACGGCTAAACGGTTATTTTTACTTCAAATAAATTTTCATTAAAAACTGATAATATATCGTCTCGTATTTAGGTTGGAATGCCAAAGGCTCTCTTTGCTTAAATATAAGCTTGATATACTTATATTATTACTCATTATTTGGGATAAAAAATATATGAATTGATTTTTATATGCCAAAAACATTCTTTAATTTTTCTCTTTAGGGTATTATCGAGATCGCAAAATCTGTCAATTTGGCCAAAAAAGGCCAATCTCCGAAAGTGAAAGAAACTCAAAAAAACGGACAATATATATGAGATAAGGCCATCATGGGGATCCAATCATTCAAGTATCAAAAACTTTTTTTTTGACATTGATGTTTGTTGACCTGTGGTTGTAAAATTTATAAGTAAAAAATTTTAAACAATTAGTTTTTGAGTGTCCTTAGGCCTTAAAGGATTAGCCGAAAGGAGCCTAGTTTAATAACCTGCCGGCGAAAAAGCTAATACCAATCTAAGCAGTATAAATTGCTAATGCCCGGTTTAGAAAAGCCAGTAATGGGTGTACCCCTATTTAAAAACATTTATGAGTGAAATGTCAGAACTAACATATTACCATTTTACTTTCTATTCTTCTCATCTCTATATGTAGATGTGTTATTATAGGAACAATTCAAATAGCTTATTGCCCTCCCTTTTTAGTAAAATCTTCATTATTACAAACAAAAAATTATATCAAATACGTATTGGCCCTTAGCCTTTACCTATCATAAGTTAACCTAACCTAAATATCACCTATTTAAATTAATTGCAATTGCATAAATCTAACATAAATATGGTAAACCAATATTAAAAAACCTTTTCAAATCAATTTTTCGTTTTTTAAATGGTGAACTACTGTCATGCCTGTTTACCAAAGCATTATACAATTTGAATAAATATGGAAAGAACACATATTAAAATAAAGGTGTTAAAACAGGAATTAATATAAGATAATTCAAAATTATATTCAAGGAGAATTATGTAAATTACAAAATAATAAAAATGGGTTAAAATTAAAAATCCATTTGAAAGGAAAGGTGATTAGGAGGCAAAAGTAGGAATTAGATATAATAATTGTTTAATGCCCACTCATGGTAATAGCTATCCTAAGGTAATTAACTGCCCTGAATTGTTTAATGTCCTTTAACATATCTAGTATTATCAAACGCTTGGAATCAACGCAAAGCGTGGCAGACGTTTTCAAATCTTTGTCCTCTAAGGAACTCTCAACGCCTAGTATAACGTTATTTGATTTAACTCCCACCCAAATGAATAGTATGAGAAGTTGGTTTTCATCTCAAAAATTTGCCTCAGCTTCTTCTGAAAACACAAATAATTCAAAATTGCCTTCATTTGTAGTATTAGAACTTTGGTCAAGCCCAATAAAGCAAAATGTGCTTCAAAATATCAGTTCCAATATGAATCAAAGAACGACGACTGAAAAATTTTTTACTAAAATGACTGAACAGCCTTCTTATGGTAGCCCGATTAATAATGCCATTAACCACTCTTTAGAAAATGAGAGTCTCAATAGCATTGAGCCCGATTACTTAAATTTAAGCACTCACTCGTTTAAATCAACTAGGCATCATTTTTTATTAAATTCCTCACGTGTCAACAAGAGCCTTTCAGCTGAGCTCTTGGTCCAGGAGGGAATGATAAAAGGGGTAAGAAAACAATTATCACCCAGTTTGACACTTGTAAGATCTGTTCATTTTTACCCTGCTGAATCCGTGAGTCCAAACGGCGGACCTAGCAAATTTGGCACTGAATACGGTCGCTGGAGAATGGAATACGGAGCAACTGCCAAAGCTGATGATATTTACCTAAATAATAATTACATTTGCACTACAGATATGTAATACATGTATTAACCCACGATCGTAAATGCAAAAATGTAAAATTTATATTAAATATTGTCTAAGCTTTTCAATTGCTTTTAAGATATTTTATCAATTATACAAGCTCCTAACCAACATTCATAAATTGAAGAAAATAACAACGAAGCTAAACTTTTGTAACCTATATTTGGGCAATAACATTACAGACTCATTTTAGATTTATTTATATTCTTTCGACAGCCAAAATTTTGGAATAGCTACGAAAGGTGGCTAAACAAAAGTTGTATTTATGCTAAGAGATTTTTTACGCCTTAAATCACAAAAATTTTAAAATTAAAATTTATATTATTTAATTTGTTTTCATTTTAAATTTTTAATCTATTTAGAAAAATATAAAAGCAATATTTATATAAAAAAAGGGTAGATTTATAGGATAATACCTTACAAATGGTTGCTTCCTTACCCGATTTATTTTAATTCTAGTCCTTTTTTCTGGGCTTTGCTTGTTTTTTATTTATAAGAAAAAAGTGAAGTTTAAAATATTAAAGCAATCTAATTGCAAATGAACATCAAATAAAGTGACTATGGGCGAATATATTATAATGTTAATATATATATATTATTTTATAGTTTTTATTTTTAAATTTGCGACAAAAATAATTAAAATAGGTCGAAAATTTAACTACAGTTACTTGACGTTACAATTAATATAAACTAATAGTTTTTTGATTTTTTAATTCCCAAGTGGGTTATAAAATTTAGCATTTTTTGATCAAAAACAGATTCTACCTAAGAAAAATAAAGTGTCAAAAATGGTTATTATAATTTATTTGAAAAATTTATACATTTAATTATAAAGAGCAGAAATCTGCACTGAATTCATTAAAAATAGTTGCTTGTTTTAGAAATCAAAGTCAAGACCCGAAAGACCGCCCAAGAAACAAGCCGGGCCGGTTCGAATTTAAAACGGGCCTGGCTACCGGGGCTGATATTATAAAAAGGAATTACTGGCCGGGCCGGGCCGGGCCGAAGTATTAAATTTCATACTACCTTATTTTTTTGAATATCACGGCCCGGTTTGAATTCCATATTATTCAATTTGGTATTTTTAAAAATAATATAAACGACCACAATTAGTTATTAAGCAATTCATATTCAATTGTTTCATAGACCTTATAAAAAAGTTTTGCTATTATATTGTAATATGCATTTGACATACACGATCGTGGTTTCCTCAATTAATATTTATTTGCAATATTTACTGCTTTAAAAATTTTTTTTAAAATATTATACTGGTTTTGGTTATATGTTGCATTTTTCAATCTCCAAATATATTTTTTTTGTTTAATTAAATAAATTACCTTATTTATATATATAGACAGTAATAACTTATTCTAGATTGACTTCAAATCGAGGCTTTGTGTGCCTAATTTTCATAATTCCGTAATCTTAATTTAATCAATCTGCGTAATCTATTTTTTTAAAGACGATAAACTAAATACGACGTTCTCTTGCAACCTCATAACTTAATAATAAAAAACAAATTTTTTAAAAAATTTTAAATATAAAATATTTTAAAATTCTAAAAAAATAAAAGCAATGACAAATATATTTTCAGATATAAATTGTAACAGTTGTTCTAAATTTTAAATTTGAATTGTAGTTTTGAGGGAAGAAGTAAGTATTGATATTAGTGTGATTTAGTTTGCAAATGTCCCAATGATGCTGCTATGCATATAAAACTAAGGTTTATAACAGTTTTAGATATTTTGTAAAGGCAATTGAATTTCGAGTTAGAGTCTTCTATGGCAAATTTGATGGCGTTTTTCCTAGATTCGTGTGATTTTTATATAAAAAGAGCATAAAAGATTATGGATCAAATATACATAATATTAAAATCATTAAGACATACAAAACGAAATATAAAATTTAAATTTCTATCTAATCAAACTCGTTAATAATATAAACAATGAAAAGTATGTACAGAATTTATTTGGTGATATTTTGCTAAAAACTTTGCCATTCAGTTATTTTCAAAAATTAAATGTGAAAGTCGAAGCTTGACTACATAAAAAGTTGATATTATTATTTTTAATTATTTAAAGTGTAAAAAATTGCAAATAATTTCAAGAAATTTTAAAGTCGCAAAAATGACTTTTTTGACTTTCTAATTATAGTTTTTACCCGTAAATATATCACTATTGTTAACAAAAAATAATAAAAATCTTTACGATTTTATATAAAGCTTGAATTATATAAATATCAAAACAATAATTAACAATTTATTTTTAAAACATTCAAACGATTATTACACTGGACCATAAAAAAACAACATCCACGATTTTTTGAGGGTTAGAGAATTTTCTTGCGATAACGATCCCGGGTTTAGTTTTTTTTCCAATGCCTCCAATTTTTTTTAAACCGCGTCCAAAGTTCAGAAAAAATTCACGAATTTTTTTTTACTATTAAATCTACAAAAAATCTATTGGCAAATTCAGATTCCTTATAAAAAACATATCTAAAAAAGGTTATTACATAAAATTTTTAGCAATTTACTTTCAAGTTATTTAGGATCAAAAAACGGAGTTTATGACGAAAACCACTAATTTTACAAAAATAAAAAAATAAAAAAAAATTAAATATTTCAAAAAAACTTAAACCCCTTACGTTAATAATGAATGTTTCCGTTATCTAAATACATTTTTAACCTTTGTTACTAGCCATAGGTTTTATGATAAAGAAGCCCGAAATTCCAACAAAATTTGAAAAATCTCAACTTTGACACCGAATAACTAAAAATCTGAGGCATTGGCTAGAATTCTAATTTCATATTCGTGATCAGCGCCAAAAACTTGACCAAAAACTATAGTTCCCATAAATGATGCTTAGGGTCGTCCAAATTTTGTTGTCCAGTGT
>JAUIRJ010000343.1:0-19411 GCA_030555515.1 Acutogordius australiensis | reverse complement strand
TTAGACTGTCATAAACATTTAAAATTAGTAAAAATGTCAGAACATTTTATTCTAATAATATCAAATTTATGTTAATAAATAAGTTATTTCCGTTTTTAATAAAACAATATTTTTGCATAATTGATTAGAGTTTATAATACATTCCATATTTTAAAATTAGAAATTTTTAATTGCAAAAGTCAACATAATTAAAGTTGGGCTATAATTAATTTTTAACCTGATATAAATGGGACAGATAAAAAAATATACAGATTAAAGATGTTTGAATTAATTGTAAATAAAATTCTAAGTTTTTGAGTCTCGAAGTCTCAAGTGACATTTTTGGCTAATGGTGTCATTTTTGGCTTTATTATACATTCCGACATTTGGAGGAAAGAAAAAAAGTAATACATAGGCCTGGTATTAGGAAAAAACTTGCTTAATCAAAACCCAACCTGAAGACCAAGTTTCGTTGACTCGCGCAATAAAAAGATGTGAGAATGTCGAAATACGAATTATATAATATAATTAATTTTTTTTATTTAAAAATAAAAATAAGTTACAAAGGGTGAATTAAGGGCAGGCTACCAAAATGATTGACACTAAATACTTAATTAAATTTAAAATTAAAATATTTTTTATTGCAATTAAATTTTCACCTCACCTACTTGTTACGGGCGCGTTCAGACTCATTTCAAATTTTTGAAAAATTTTAAAAATTTCGAATTTTTTAAAAATTTTTTTTTTTTTAAAATTTTTTAAAAACTTTTCTTTCATAAAAATTATATAAATGATAATAACCAAAATTGGCGACTTTTTGTAAAAAAGGCGTTCAATGTCAAAAAGTAAAAATTTTAAAATTTTTTTCAAAAAAATGAACCGAGTCTGAACGCACCCTACTGAGACGAATTTAATATTTAATACAAATTTTCGTATCTCATCCTGTTTTTTCAATCAAAATTGTAAAAAAAAGGCGTATTCCGTCGGTTCGCTTGTATAAATGCCAAACTACGATCCGTGTGTATTCTCAGTGGACAGTGGAGCAAGTTTAAAATGCAAATGAAAAAAAAAAAACATAGCAAAATTCAGTCGGCCATTTCAAATATATGGTCAGACATTATTGCCAAAAAAAGGGTCTGAGACACGCACTGCTGTAACCAACTTGATTAAAAAAACATGAAAAAATATATATGGTTAGGAGAGCTCTATAAAAAAGAATTCCGGGAAATCTATTAGAATATATTAGAATCGTGAACATGATTATGCGAATGAATATTTAGTGATTACGACAACAAAACTACTTGTTTTTTTTGTATGAATGGCTCTATAAAATAATTGTATAATTTGGTTTTTTATGTACAACAATTTTCATCATTATATAATTTCCAGTTTAGACATTCCCATATATATTTGCAAATTAAAAATGAACTTTAAAGTTGAGAAAATAGTGACATATGTCAAAAAACGTGACTAACATTATATACATTGTTAAAATAAGAGTCAACAAGTTTACATTATTCTAATAATGCACAAGAATAGGGCAAACCTAATAAAGTTAAAAAAAACCTATAAATACCGTAGAGCAACACTGTCTATCATTAGGACACCAAATGTTATAACATTCAACGATATTTGCAAAAACCAATTTAATAATATTTAACATCCTTTCTATGACTTTAAACACCAAATTTTAATTTTTCAAAGTCAAAAATACATGTAAAAGTGAAGATTCATATTAGCATTACTTTTGGTCTCTTCGTCTTCGTTAGTTATGGTGCTTTCGTTCGATTCCTTAATCCCTTCAATCTTTTTGCTGAGAAGAGTTTTACCGCCTAAAAAATTTAATAAGTATAAACTAATTTACAACACATATTTGGGTTACAATCATTATGCAGTGATTAAAAAGAAAATACATAGTATGTAAAATGAGAAAATACTTACTAAAATTACGAGTGGATATCATGGCTGTCAGTATTGCACCCTGGGATATGTTAATATTTAAAAATATGAATAATTATAAACAAACTCTAAAAAAATTAACTCCTGCGTTGTTCCTACGATTTGATATAGGTTTTCTACAATTCAATTTTATCACCGACTATTAACCCCTTTTTTATGTTGTCAGTCCTAGCAAACTCAAATCAAACATTGAAAATGTTATTACCCCCGAGTTAAACATTAATATACTTTATTCGATTTACAAAGTATAAACTAAATACCCATTTGTTCAGGTAGAGATTACAAAAGGGTTTTTAGGCTCTAATGTCCACATTTAATATTTTCTCGAGAGAGAATCAAATTTAAAACGGGGAAAGAATATTTTTTAATATGATTAAAACAGGGTCACTTTATTTCGGTGTAGGGTGATTTAAGCTTGCTTGGCCAAGGCCTTAAAAAGAGCTAAGTGAATAATTAGTTTTCACATGTTAAATAATAGATCGGCCTTAATTACACATCCCTGTTTCATTCTTATTGTCCCCATTGGATACTCTTTTGGATAAAACGCATTTTATGGTAGCAGAAATATGGAGGCATGGCATTAAACCTACAAATTTTTCGGTTCGAAATATATACATGAGCATAATTCAACGCCTTTGTAAGTCATATTTCCATGTGTTTATAGAGCGAAATTTTAAAATTAGGTAATATCATCTCCAATATCGTAATATAGTAATTCATATGTATATTTAAACAATGAACATTTAATGAGACCAAACAATAAAAAAACATTTTTCTTAGCCCACAAGCGCGACTAGTAGAAAAAAATATTTAAGGCACTTTAACCTACCTACCTACCTACCTAACCAGAAGGAGAAAGCAAAAAGGTTTCGATCTTGTGTTATGAAATTAAACCTACCCCTTGTCATAAACTCGCAAAATTTTTGATCTTATTCCGGCAATAATACTTTCCTGAATGTGCAGGGCAAGTTAGATAGAAAACACATAGAATCATACTTTAAATTAATTCACTGCAAATAAAATTAAACATTCGTAAAAATGAAAGGCCTAGATTTATAAGTAAAAAATGTAATTTACAAATTCAAAACATAAATAAAAATAAAAAAAATCTAAATAAGTAAAAAATTGAAAATAAAATATATGAGGTAAAAAAAATATAAAATTTATGATAATTACTTTTAATTTTCGTCTAGCGTTGAATTTCTTTAAGCATTCCACAGTCTCCTGTCTATGAACGGAAGCGGCGTATTTTTCTCTTTGCTACAACCAATATAATTAAAATATATATCACCCAGAGGCCAAAGTATTTTAGGCTATGACGCCTTTGGCAATATGCATATAAAATGATACGCTTAGGTTGCGAATACATCTCAAAAATTTCATTAAAAATTTTAATTAAATTAAAAAATGCATAAAATACATGTTAATGTAATTTTTGTATAAAATTTGTCACGTAAAACTAGTAAATTTATTAATCATGTATCTTTACCATGTTAGTAAGGCTAGGATATTTAATGTAACTCGTATGAAAAATTTCAAGTTTCAGGCTGAGTTATCATGCGTGTTTGAAGAAAATTGGAAAGACCAAAAATCTTATAAATTAACAAAAAAAAAGGTTTACGCAGATCCATGGATGCCTTAAAGCTTCTGCCGCAGTGATACGTCGGCTGGAATTGACAGTCATCATGCGAGTAATGAGGTTTTTGGCATCTGGGGTAACGGTGTCCCATTCGGGGCTTGGAAACTTTAAATTCAAATTGAAAAAAAAAATATATAAACGCAAAGGACATTAAATTTTTGCAAATTTTCTCCCCTCTATACATCTGAATATATAAAAAAACGAATGGTCAATATCTTACAACAAATTTTACAAGTTAACTAATTCTAAAAATATACAAAATCAGCATATTTTACAGGTTGAGTGAAAAAAGAAAATTATTGGGGTGGCAGGTCGGTCTCTGAAGTTAGCTCATAACTTGGTTGACCTGTATTATTTTAGTTTTTATTTAAATTAGAAAATTATCACTTGAAAGCTTGGACGCAACCTTTAATTAAAAAATTTCCACCTTATCAATATAGACTAAAAATACTATTTTTATTAAAAAGTTTATAATATTACCTTTTATTAAATGATTTCCAATCTATTAATTAGACCAAAAATTATTAAAAAGTTTAGAATATTGTCAAAAAAAATTGTTATTTGATTATGTCTCGAGTTCGCAAAAGTTTCAATTCAAGCTAAGACATATTCCGCAGAGGGAAGAAAATTTAATTGGTGACAGAAATCAAGGTGTTCATTAAGCATATCAGTATATTTCATGCAATCCATTTCACCCACCCAGCTTTAATGTAAATTAATATCAAAATCAATTTCACATATACATAATCTATAAAAACATAATCTTTTTACAAAAAAAAAGTTTTAACTAACTTCATTTAAAATATTTTCATTTTTTTAGTTTTTGAGTCTCGAGGTCTGGGTGGCATTTTCAAACAATTTTAAATGTTAATTAAAGGTGGAGAAAAAGGCTAATATAAAAATGGGAAAAGGATGGATGTGTACACATAGTAGGACCAATCTAATCACCTTAGTTCTGAAATTTTTGTTCGACCTGTTGTTTTAAACAATTTAACATGGGATAAATTGTAAGCTACGAAGATGTTTAATTAAATTAATTTAAAAAAAAACGTAAATATATGTTTTATATATCAAAAAGCTTAACAAACGAGATAGGAAAAGACAAAAAAGTAAATATATAATAAAATAATTTATATCGTTATAAAAAGAAAATGATTTGTTCAAATGGTTTACATCGTAAGCTCCAGTTTTGATTTGAGCGTATAAACGGTGTTGGTCCTCGTCCCAAAAAGGCGGATATCCCACCAAAAGAATGTATAGTATAACGCCTAAAAAGCCGTAATGCAAATTTAATCAATACGAAATAGTCCTTTTATTAAAATGCTACAATATATCTCCCTCATAAAAGGTAAATTAGAATCTATAATATAATTTAGGAAACTAAAAAATACAATAATTTTATTCAATTGGATAAAAAATTAGATTTTTATAAAACCAATAAGTCCGAAACCGGTCTAAGGTTTACAATACGGATTTAGGTAAACATTAATATGTTCTTATCATTTTATTTTGCTTTACCTTTAATACGAGAAAAAATTTTAAAGTATAATAAAAATTTTCGTTTTTCATATTCGCTTAATAGTAATTTTAATATAACTATTCCATAAAACTTTTTTAGTAACCCTGTTTAAAAGTTATTATATATTCTCACTGACAACTATTAAATTTTGTAACAAATTAATTCAAAAACAAATAGTTAATACACAATTCAAGCATAATATAATTATTAAAGAAAAAACATATGAGAACTGAATATCGAAAAAAAATTACCACATGCCCATATGTCAACCGGTTTGCCATAAGGGTCCTTTCTCAGAACTTCAGGCGATAGATACCCTGGCGTTCCGGCAAAGCCTAAACAACAAAATTAAAAAAATTAAAATGTACAAAAAATTGTTAAGGTAAAAAATAAAATTTAACAAACATAAATTAATTTAAACATGTAACCCTTTTAAATTCAATAAAACCAAAAATTGTTATAGCCATTGGGCACCAAAAATATGATTTAAGCAAAGGAAATTAATTTAATACACTTTATTAATTATTTTATAGTAATAAAATCTATATTTTATACTTATTTGTATGAAAAACAAATATTTTAAAGAAAATAAGGATTAAATTTAAATGTATTTATCGTAGCCGAGTGATTAAATATCCAAATTTTTATCTTTTATTAGATCCAATATAAAATTCACATAATTTAATTCACAACTTTTATGGAATAAAAAAGAATAATTTTTAATAATTAATTAATTATCTCAAAATACATCTATATATACTAAAAAAAATAAATAATAATAAATCTTTATGTGCATATATAAAATGAAAAAGGAAGCAGGGAGTTAAAGGTTGTAATATCAGATATTTTATTAATGCAATTATTATTATATTAAGTAATGAACCGGCAGGTTCCAACACCTTACCGCTTACCCAAAAAATTAAAAAATAAAAAAAAAATATTATTATTAAAAAAAATATATTATTATTATTATAATGAAAAAGTAAGTAATCCGATTTACCATAACTTTAGAACCAAGCATAAAAAAAAATAAGTCGGTGTGTTTTTTTTATTTTTTTAAATTGAAATCGCTCTCATCAATAACTAACGCTCCCAGATCTTGGAGCCATGTTCTTGCAGTTTTATCTTCCTTTCCATCGGTATTTTGGAGTGGAGTGCTTGTATTAGTTTTCACTACCATTGCAGCCTTATCTATTGGTTGAGCCAGATTTATCGTTGGTTGAGTTAGTCCTGGCTGTTCCTCCAATTCCTCACATTTCCTTTTCTTGTTCTTCGGCTCTTGCCATTTCTCTAATAAATCTTGCATCTTGTTTAGCAAGGTCCTCTCTGACGGTTTGTTATTAAAGTCTACCCATGTAATATCCGGAATCTCCACCACGTTGAGGAATTTATTAGGATGTTGTTGGAGGATGTGTGCAGGTGGTGCCTTTCGAACAAGCACCACCTCACCCAGAGTCTCTAATGTGGTATGTTTTTCTAGTAGGATTTTCATAGTATTATTTACAAAAAATTATAAAAATTGTAATTATAAAATTAAGTAAAAATGTATTATATTAAACCAAAACAAAAAAAAAAATTTTTAATTGATGCTAGTTGATAAAAAAAAAATTTTGTTATTTTTGTGATATATGACCAAAGTTATTTGATAAGCCGGGAGATTCGTTATCTTGAGTTAATCTGGAATTCGTTACCAAAAATAATAATTATCTCCGGTGTAATATTAACGGTAAAAATGATGGATTTATGATCGTTTCCGAGTTCACTAATTTGTATGATTTTTCAGTCGGCTTGTCTTTGACTTTTGCCTTTGGTTGCCAGTGAAGAACCACAACAAATGTTGTTTGTTGAAGACTAACTAATTAATCGTTAGTCCGTTGCCAGTGAAGAACCACAACAAATGTTGTTTGTTGAAGACTAACTAATTAATCGTTAGTCCAGTAAAAATACTATTTTCATGTGATATTGTAACTACTCCTTTGATCTTCGACTTCCGTTTTTCTTTATGCTTAATATGACATTTAAATCACTTGGTGTCAATCATAAAATTTTTTTTTAATTGCATAATTGTTTTACCAAGAAAGTGCAAGTACCGGCGGCGCCAAACCTTTGTACGTTTAATTGTGAACTATAAAATTGTTAAAGAAGATATTGCAATTAAAAAAACTTCGTTGGTTTAAATCTTTATAGCAAACGTAAATTGCTGTAGGCAATATTAATTTAATCTAAACGAAATTTTTTTTATTTTTATATAATAGTCAAATTTAGGCTTGCCATTTTGCTTAAAAATTTAAGAATTATAGCTGAAATTTTCCCATCATATACATAGGAAAACTTTGGATAAAAAGCTTCATATTTGGGTGGTCTTGACCACAGTGTCAATTCTATGAATTTTTTTTTAAAACGCGGAAAAGTTAGGTTAGCTGTAGCGTTGTAAATTATTTCATTATTATATATATATATTTTTTTTTTGGTTTTGAAGGTTAATACGGAAGACTTCTCTAAGATTGTACGTACCGTAAGTTTTTTTTTATTTATGCATTAAGTCGACTAATCTTTGGTACATTATTAACAGTTTCCTTGGGTAAATTTCTTAATTTTATCTGATTTGACGCCCGTAACACAAGCTCACCACTGTCGAGTAGGATCATATGCGATCCTTTGTGAGTTTGGGAAATTATTTTACCCGGTAAAAATTTTTCTCGATTTGAACCGGGGTTAAATGCCCAAACTAGTTCGTCTATTTTATATTTCTGAGTATATTCGTTTTTTATATTTTTATTTATCGCTACATTAATAGGTAATTTTATATTGCGGCCTAAGAATTTTTTAGCCGATGCTGTTTGATTTCTGTACATTTGGGTTAACCAAAGGGTTTCATTGGTCGTACCTAATTTATGGCCCCAGTTCTTTACTAAGCCTACCATACGCTCAGCAAGGCCATTGGCCTGGGGATAATATGGAGGAATAATAATATGTTCTATACCCCAATTATTACCAAAGATTTCCAAATCGCTGCTTTTGAAAGCAGGCCCTCCGTCGGTTACAATTATTGATGGTAAACCATAACGGCTACATACAATTTTTAATGATTCTGTCACCACGAGTGACGTTAATTTACTAGTCCAAAAAAATTTCTAGCCAGTTTGAATAGGCGTCAACAATTATTAAAAATTTATGCTTATTCCATTCTCCAAAATCTAAATGTATGCGATCCCAGGGACCTCTTGCTTTTTCCCAACGGGTATATTGTTTTACCTTAGGCATGGGTGCCATTTTATTACAATCTACACATGCACGCATAAAATTGTTTAAATCTTTGTTTATACCGGGCCACCAAAGATACTGACGGGCCAATTTCTTCATGGCATTGAGGCCTTGATGGCCGCCATGTAATAGTAGAATTACTTCTTGTCGTAAACTACTAGGAATTATTATATGATTTTGGCGTTTAAGTGTTTCGCCATCCCAATTTAGTTCTAAATTAATGCGTTTGTAATCTGAATCCTGAAGATCCCAATTTTGATTTTCTGTTATAGTTTTTATTACTCTAATTAATTGGGTATCTTTTTGTGTATATTCACACAGTTTTTGATAGTTACAGGTAGGTAGTAAGATTTTTACATTATTTATACCTATTTTAGGTGTAGCGCAATTGATACCTTGTGTGTTTTCTTCAGGTGTTAGCCTGGATAAAATATCAGCCAAATTATTCTCCTTACCCGGGCGATATACTATTTTTATATCAAAACCGCTAACTGTTACCAGAAATCTTTGTAATCTGTTAGACATCATTAGTTCCTGATGTTTTTTGTTAAATAAGCCAATTAATGGTTTGTGGTCAGTATATACTAAAACTTGTTGATTTGCTATATAATTTCGACATTTAGTTAGTCCAAAAATAACAGCGAGAGCTTCAGGTTCAATTACAGAAAATCTTGTTTCTGATATTTGTAACCGTCTTGAAAAATAAAAGACCGGTTTTTCAACATTTTCTTGGAGTTGTAACATAACTCCACCGATTCCGTACAAGGAAGCATCGACCGCTAATATTACCGGTTTAGCCTTATCATAGCACATTAGTATAGGTTTATTCATTAGTGCCTGCTTTAAATGCATAAAATTCTTTTGATGTTGATCCGTCCAAATATATGGTTGACCTTTCTTTGTTAAATCATTTAATATCGCTGGGATCTCACCACAATGCGGTATAAATTTTCGATAATAACTAACTACACCCAAAAATGATTTGAGTTCTTTATTGTCGCGCGGCGGTAATATTTTATTAATTGCGTCCGTTTTATTTTCAATTATTCTAATCTCATTATTACTAATTATATGTCCTAGATATTGTATCTCAGATACTAAAAATTTACTTTTAGATAAATTAGCTTTCAACCCATTTTCTTGAATTCGATCCAAGACCTTTTTTAAAATATATATATGTTCTTCCACTGTTTTCGTGGCTATTAGGACATCGTCTAGGTAAAAAAATGTGTTGGGTATATGCTCAAACAAATTAGACATGGTCTTTTGAAAGATTTGTGCCGAAATACTGAGACCAAATGGTAGTCTCGTGAATCGATAAAGGCCTTTATTGGTATTTAAAACCAATAATTTGCTAGATTCTTCGGTTATTTTTAATTGCCAATATGCATTAGAAAAATCTATTTTAGAAAAGATAACTAGTCCATGTAACTTGGATAGTAAATCTTCTATAACTGGCAGAGGAAACTATACTGGTATTAACCAGGGATTTAGAGTAACTCTAAAATCAGCACAAAGTCTAATTTTACCATTATCTTTCTCCACAGGAACTAAGGGCGTAGCCCATTCTCCTGCATATAATGTAGGTATCGCTATTCCTAATTGTTCCCAATTTTCTAATTCTTTATTAACTAGCGGTTCAATATCATATCGTAACCTACGGGCTTTGCAGTATTTTGGGACATAATGGTCCTTCAGTTTGATAGATACTTCTACATTCTTTAGTAAGCCAAGCTTTCCATCAAAAATTTCTTTATAAGAACTTATCACCTTTTGGGTATAACCATCTAATGATTCATTATGGGGAACTTTTGCCTCCAAAATTTTATTTGCCTCAATTTCTTGCGACCTGACCTCTAACAATTTAGAGTTTTTATTTATATTGTCACAATTTTTTATTTTCAACCCTACAGGGTTATTATCCGAGGCTTTACTTGTATGTTCCTTAAGCATATTAATGCTATTTCCTACCAAACAATTATCATTGTTATTAAAAACACCCCAAAAGTTATAGTTCGGACCATATTTTTGGATCCAATCCCAACCAAGGATATTTTGATCTGTATTATCAGATATCCATATTTGGTTAACTTTATCATTAATGTTGTTACCGTATTTAACTTCTATAAATTCTTTAAATGGTATTAAAGTACCATCGAACTGATTTGCAAGCAAACTACCCATTTTCACATTTTTATGTTTCCAAAGTTTAGTAAAATCCGACTTACTTATAATGGTGACCGCCGCACCAGTATCGAATAAGAATTCGATTTGTGCGCTTTCTATAATTAGTTTAACTTTCGGACAATGGTCTGATTCTACTAGTGTAGTGTTTAATCTTATATTTTTAAAGACCTTCATGTCCTTATCATATTTATTAATATCTATATTTGTATTTATAAATGTATTATTTTTTGGTTTTTTATATGTATATATATCTTTTTTTAAATTTTTATATAATTTTTTATCATAAATATCATATATATTATTATTATTGTTTTTGTTAAAATTTACACAATTTGGGTTCACCTCATTTTTTAATTCCTGACCCCGGTATTCGGGAAAAATTGTGGGGTCATACAATTTTCCCGATTCCCAAAATTATTATCTTTATTAGGTTTTATAACAAATGGACTATTATTGATCCCTTCGTTAGTACGACAATTAGTGCCATTATTTGGTATATAACAAGGATGGTAAAATTTTTAATCATTATTTACATAGAGTCTTCTATGGTTTTGCCCATAATTGTTTGAATTTATATACTTTTGGTTTCTAAACCAACAGGACGATCGTGTATGCCCTAATTTATTACATGTAAAACACCTCATAGGAGACTGTGTTAACTTTTTAACATTCATGACCAAATCTTTTATATCGGTCGAACCATCTTCTATGGTTGTTTTTTTAATGTCCTTATTGGACAGCTCTTGGCACTTAGTGCATTTTTTCTCTTCAATCGGTTCTAATGAACATGTGGATTTAACGTCCGAGGACGGATATTTATATAAACCATTAGCTTTACCGTTTGTCCACTGCTGCAGAATCAACTGAATCAATTGACGCTGTTCGGCACCGCGTCGATTTCCAATCATATAACCAAGCACGAACGCAATTATAATCAGTGCTACAATGCATCCAATAATCTCCTTATAATGAATATTTTGACCTGAGTTGTTTGTAGCAGAGAATAAATAAGATATGACAGAATGCATATAAGCCATAATGAATTCCACACTGTCATACGATTTGTTCGAATACGACTGCGCCAGTTATCGTAGCCGAGTGATTAAATATCCAAATTTTTATCTTTTATTAGATCCAATATAAAATTCAAATAATTTAATTCACAACTTTTATTGAATAAAAAATAATAATTTTTAATAATTAATTAATTATCTCAAAATACATCTATATATACTAAAAAAAAATAAATAATAATAAATCTTTATGTGCATATATAAAATGAAAAAGGAAGCAGGGAGTTAAAGGTTGTAATATCAGATATTTTATTAATGCAATTATTATTATATTAAGTAATGAACCGGCAGGTTCCAACAGTATTATTTAGACATTCATTAGGAACATAACGTAACTTACCAAACCACGATTGCTGATCACCCTCCACTTCAATGGCTAGCCCGAAGTCAGCCAACTTTACGGCCGCATTTTTGGCTTTACTCGCTAACAATAAATTCTCGGGCTAATAACGGTAATATAGTTATAAAATTTTGGTTTTATATTAAAATAAATATTTATCTAAATATAAGATTTAAAAAAATTCTGATGACCTATATATTCAAATAAATCTATTCAAAATTTACATAGACGAATAAAAAGATTAGCAAAAAAAAAATTAAAATTTGCACATAAACTATATTTATGTTCGTGTCTATAAAATGTGTGAATATTTGAACGTAAGGTATTAGAAGCACAAAACTGTTTAAGCATAAAAATTTATGTGAAATATTCCAAATTAAAGATATTACCGTAAAAAACTCTATTATAATACCGTCATTTTTAATATTATTTCATTTGACCCACAAGTATTAAAATAAAAGTTTTGAGTGAGGTTCGACATAGACAACAACAATAATTTATATTGAAGCAATTATTAAATCATTTAAGTGGACAATATTTTTTTATTGGTACAAATTATTTATATCAAAGTTTTCAAACCATCATAAATAAATTTTTAATGAAAGAATGCCTCTATAAGAAATGTTTGTGATTTTTAAGACATTTACACAATTAAATAGGACATATTACCTTTAAATCTCGGTGGACTACGTTATTTACGTGGCAATGGTGCACGCTTTCTAATATTTGTTGGATGCAATGACTAAATTTAAAACAAAAACGCTGTATGTTGATAATAAGTCAATATATACATATAAAAAATTAAATAAGAAGGAAATTTTTCAAAAATGAGTTTATTTTGCTTTGTACCCTATTTCTCTTCAAAATAAAAACAAAAATAATTACTAACTAGGTTCTAGATACATAAACAATATTCAGTTGCGACAGAAACCAAAAATTTTTCTGTCTTATGGGTTCAAACATCACCAAAAAAATATCTGCTTCAGTCGCCATCACATAAATAAATCTTTTTGGGAAAAGTCAACTATTTTTTAAGTGCACATAAATTTTTAGATATATCATAATAATTAAATCAAGGCTCCTATAATTCGAATTTTTTATATCAAGTATTTTTGATGGTCAAACTTTGAAAACCTTTTATGCATTGATTCATGATAAAATATTAAAAACAAGAAAGTTAAAAAAAGAATGAATAATATTTTTCTTTTATAATAAACACCTAAAATTGTAAATATGTTATAAACACAAACATATGCTAGAGACATTTGTATAAGAGCAAACATTTTCAAATAACGCAATTAAAAAAAAAATTTAAAAAATTAACATTGGCTTCCCCCAAAATTGCATCAAAACAAGATAAATAAATAATTGTAAAACCTGGCATCCGCTTCACTGTAAAATTCACGAGCAACAATGTCTTCAAATAACTCGCCCCCAGTGACCCTATAATAACAAATATTTATGATAAGACTGACAAAATTTTTTTTAAAAAAATCGACTTAAAATTTTCAATAAATAATTAATTTTTAACAAGCTTAAACACCAAAATAAAAACCTATTAAAAAAATTGTCTTTAAATGTATTCAAGAAATGTTTTTTCTAAACAACAAAAATCAATAAAGTAGCAAATAAAGTCTGTTAAAGTAAAATAAGCGGAGCAAAAAAAATAATTAAAAAAAAAATAGAAAAATTGGAAAAATCAAAAATGCAAGGTAATTAAAAATAAATTCTAAAAATTATTTATGGTCCAAATGAAAGAAAACTTACAAATCGAACACGAGATAATGTACGTTTTCTTCAGATATGCTTGCATGTAGTCGTACTAAACAGAATAAGTTAAAATACAACAAAATTTATAATTTACAAAACTGGTTATAAACTTATTACAAAACAATCTTGCCTAAGTTTAAAATTCATTCTTAGCTAAACTTATTTATAAACTGTCTTATCTTGGATAAAAATTATTTTAGTAAAGGTTTTATGAAATAAATTTTTTTATAAATTATAACAGAACAGTTTTTTTTGTAATTTCAGAAAAATTAGGAGATAAACTTGTGGTTGACATTTTTAATAAAACAAAAAAAAAGACTCATAAAAAATTTTTTTTCGTTTTTTGTGCATATATTAAAACGGACGACTTTGTAAAAATGCCTTATGGGCACGTTTATAGTAAGGTATTTTAAAAATTAAAAATTTATTTTGTAAAATTTAATTTTAAATTTTTTTAATTCAGCAAACGTATTTCCTGTGTTTAATTTGACTTCCTCTGAATATGCATTTTTACAAAATACAATTTTTAAAAATTTTGAATAAAAAAAGTTCGTTTTTAACGTTGCCTAGACCCGTAGAAAGGGCAGATAAAATTTAGAATAAACTGGGTTGGGTCAGGTTAGATGGGTAAGAAACTTTTTAATAGCCAAATTACATTTAGTGCTAATAAAATTCATACAACATGGGAATAAAATTATTTTGTTTGATACAAACGTCTTTAAAAATTTTGATACCGATGTTTGGGTGATTGAGTTTACGACATATACGAGCTTCGCGTTCAAGTTTTTGGAGATCTGTATAATAAAGATAGGCGCAATGTTTATAAAAATCTTAATAATATTAACTCCATAAGTAATATTTAATAATGTATCCCAAATCATGTTTAATTAATGAATGTAGATTACATTTTGGGTGCCGTTAAAATTTGGCGAAAAATATTGATTTCCATGAAATAGCTAGAAAATAATCATACATACGAAGCTATTAGGCTTAAATAAAAATTTTTACCGGCGTCACATAGGGGCAAAATAGGGAGAGGGACGCTTTCAGGTCCATAAATAATTTACAAAAAAAAAACCTGTCCAAACGTATAATCTCACTCACAGAATAAAAAAACATGTATAATTCGGGTGAACTTATACATTAACAATTGAGGCTTAGTCAATATTATTATTAATTATTCCAATTTTAGTCTCTCAAAAATTTTTACGAAAAAAAAAAATAAAAAGCTTAGACACATTGAAACAATGTTAAATAATAATAATGGATCCTTCTAATCATAAATAAAAAAGACCTAGTAATGCAAATATACTGTTAGATTACAGATATTATTAACGGCACAACGAGGGTCGTCTAAAAGTTCCAGTCAATCCTGATTTCTCAAGGGACCTTCAGGATTCATCAGGAACAGTGCGGGAAAAAAAGGATTCACAAACATATATACCTCTTTTTAATTGTAAATTTTAATTAAGGAATGGCGCGAAGCGATACGGCGCGAGAAAGATTATTATTATTGAGCAATGGGTTAGGAAATCCGTACATAGGTTTAAAAAATTTTGAGATGACCACGGTTCAAATATTATTTTGTGGGCTTTATTCTATCTTTAAGATGGCAAGTTGTTAACAAAGTGTTAACCAATACCAAAGAATAAGACCTGCTAGGGCATGTAATACTTATCAAATGAATTCGAAATGGCATAACGTTTTTCGCCAATTCCCGAAGGCAATATATAGAAAAAAAATTTGGGCTGGGGCAGCGGCCCGATAATCAGTCAATCGATACCAAATAATTGGAGATAAAAATTTAAAATAAGCTAATAGGTCAGGTTAAAATTTTTATCATAAGTTTTTAAAATATTCAGATTCGTAAATATCAAACGTTTTGAAGTAAATTTTAATAAAACTACACCCTAAAAAACTGTAAATTTAGAAATAAGGACAACTTAATCCTGACCAAAGGTGCCGATGAATAATTTTAAATGGCAAGAATATGAAAAAATGCAAAGGCAGTGTATAAGTGCGCGTTCAGAGTTTATTCATTTTTGCAAAAAAATTAAAATTTTGGTATAAATTTGATATTATTTAAAAATAAAAAATCTCTTATTTTAATAAAAGTGTTTTTATTTATAACAATAATTAATATTGTCAACGTTTTGTGTATAATTGCATATTGTCGATAAAAATAATTTAAAAATTGCCAATTTTTTTTCCAATTCTGTAAAACGTGGCGCCCTAAGATAAAAAAATACACTTAAGATGCCTGATTAAGTATTAAAAAAAGACCGCCAATCAAGAAACTCTTTTATAAAATCTCGACCTGCGAAAAACCTAAAACTTAAACAATAAGAACTGGATATTAAAATGATAGGACCTGACAATTAATATAATTATTATTATAATACTGAAGGGAGAAAAAAAAAGTGTCGAGAGTTTATTTGCTATAAGAGGCGAAAAAGGCAAGAAGTAACAAAGAAAGAAGACACCGACGGGACCGAGCTTCGAAAAATGAAATAAGCCGAGCCCCATCTATCTATCTATGGTGATGGTGGTGGTCTAATTATGGCGGAGGCAACATGTGCGGCGCAGATCGATAAAAAGAAAATTGGGAGTTAGTAGAGTGTTGGAAATAAGTGTTGAAAGAAGTGCTATTACGCGGGTGTTATAAGAGGATCAGAAAAGAGGAGATAGGGATAGGGAATCAGTAGGTATGGTATGTCCAGAAATTGAAAAGAAGGCGCTATTACCACCAGTACTGTGGGTAACAACTACAACAATGTGTGTTTTGTAAATGCGTTTGTTTGTTAATTACCCAGTGATATGTAATAAGGTATCACATGTTTTGATTTAATTTATGTAATATACATATATGTATCTTAAACATTATATATTTGGATGTGTTTTTAGGAGTAAAGGTGCTATTAAAACAATTTTACAAGTTTTTTGGTATAAACTCCTTAAGATGGCACCTATATAAATGTGGCCTCGGAGTTTTTAAAAGGAAAGATAATACCTAGAGTAAGAGAAACCTAAGACATATTTAGAAATACCTTGAATGGTATAAAACTAATCGATAAGTTGTTGGGGACAGCCAACCTGTAATTTGATTTAAGCTCCCCACTCTATCTCTCCTATTTCAGTGGAGCGTCGTATCTAACGAAAACCAAAAAAAAATTTAATTAAATTTTTAGAGTGCTATGAAGGATACCGCAGGCCGCGACGACTATCAATGTACCAAAAAGAATAGGAAAATGGGGAAAAAAGGAGTGAAAAAAAAAGAAAATGGAATGGAATGAAAAAGAGATATAAATTAGCACACAAAGAAAGAACAATACAAAATTAATAAAATACACATTGGAATAGGTGAATTTTAGTTCGCTTGTTGAAGTCCTACGACTCCTGGCGTTTAAAGAACAAATTTTTGCGATCCCGACGAGATGGAGTTACAAACGAGCTCAAACTAAAACAAGTTAGGGCCATGAGTAGAAGTTTATTTATGAGTTAAATCCATTATTTTGTTTTTAAAAACTAATTTAATAAAGGAGTTTATTTAACTTAAAAGAGAAAATATTTATTATAGAAATCCCATAAAATGCCTCGTAAATCAGTTTTTGACCAAATTTGACTTTTTCGATGGTCGTGAATTAGCAGGGCTCGGTCTCAGTGTTTCGTTAATCGAAAAAATATTAGTGATAGTGACGTAATGCATGTTATTTCGCTGCAGAATAAATTTCGCCAAACACTCATCGATTTCTAAAGACCTATCTAGTTACCTGCCTAAATATTTCATCAAATTTTCACACAAAATGCGTTAATCCAAAAATGGTTTTTTTTCAGCTTTTAATCTAATTTACATTAAACTATAATTCATTGGCCATTTGGCTTCCCGGGGCAAAGCTAACCACGTATCATAAGTCCCAGTGCAGACGCGGAGCCCAAAAAAAATTTTGATATGTTGTGCAAACTCAATTATTAACTGAGGATTGGTTACCCCAAGCATCCCTTGCGTTGTCCGGATCTAGATCCTTAACACTACTTGATTAACTCAATGTTTTATAGGCTATTACTATTCAAAACACATTGTATTGTACCATCACTTGGAACCTATGTTGCGAGGTGTTCTTCGAGGATATTTTAGGGGGCGTCTTACATTATCACGAGGGAAAAGGGGTGAAACAAAAATATTTCGCGCCTCTATTTTCGTAAAATTCTATCTTTGGTTAAATTATTAAACTTTAATGTTTAAATTAGATATATATACATTGGCGCTAAATTGTATTATCACAAAATTTTGCAAACACATATATTAAGAGAGTATAATTAAAAATGGCGTTTGAGTACAAAAAGGGGTAGTATTTAATGTCCTATATCATTTAAACGAATGCGATAATTAGACCTGGATAAGTGTGTACGGCAAAACGTCGTATTGGAAAAATTTCAAAAAATGGCTACTAACTATCCTTCCCACTTAATTTGCATAAAATATAAATTTCAAAACCCGTTTCCACATTTTTCCCCGAGAAGATTAAAAAAAGTGGACTGTGATAAGGGTTTATTTCGGCGCTTCGTTTTATTGATTGATTTTAGATTTGGTCCAGTTGTGCGAGATATGAAGACCATAAAATAAATAATAATAATAGTAATAAATGCCTAAAACGTGTGAATTTGGTCATAAAAATTTGAAGGATTTTAATTTTGGCAGCCGGGAGATTTAATAACACGGGAGATAAGTTGGATTGAGGGGAGGCATTAAAGTCTAAATCGACAGTACCCTGGTAAATTTTATTAAGGCCGCAGTCAAACTAAAGATATTCCAAAAAAAAAATTTAAAATAAATTATAAGGGTAGCTGTGTTAATATGTATTATTGTATTTTTACCGAAACTTTGTCGGGTGTATAAAATGTAACTAAAACTGGTTATAATAATAACCTATATTTTTGAAGAAGTTTGTATAATTCATACAAAAGGGCACGTTCAAAGTGAAGTTATAAAAATTTGCAGATTTATAATTTAATTCAGCAATTTGAGTGCTTGCTTATGATTAAAATTGGCAACTTAATGTAAAAATGCGCTTTAGGCCACGCCACGTTCAAAATAAACTTTTTTTATGCAAAAAAAAATAAAATTTGGTATATGTTAAGCAAATGAGAAGAAAAAGCGGAGAAATTTATCTTATATTTTCGACAAAACACCGTTTTTAAACTAAAGGATACAACAGGTTATTTATACGTTCATTACAATAGATGTAAAATATTATATTAATTGACATCAAACTTAATTATTCTTTCTATGTAATTCGACAAAATAGAAATTATTTGATGTTTGTATCAAAATTATTGAAAAAATTAATATTTTGAACAAAACAAAAGTTCATTTTGAACAAAACGCTAAAATACAACGATTGTACCATATAATAAATACCAATCTGTTTGCTTACCACGTGCGGTTAGACGCTTGGTACTGATAATTTTGGCCGCGTATTCAAGGCCGGTTGATTTTTGAACGCACCGTTTCACTATCGAGAAGGCCCCTCTGTTAACAAAAAAATGTATTTAAGGGCACGTGCAAAGTGAGTTTTTATTTTCGTAAAATTTTGAAAATTCTGAAAATTTTGAAAATTTATTTTTTTTCAAAATTTTTTCGAAAATTTTTTATTTCTGAAAAAGCATTTTATGCGCATATA